>JAJOZX010007422.1:0-12500 GCA_023014485.1 Bathynomus jamesi | reverse complement strand
GACAATTAGTAAGAAACTTCCGTCGGATCCGAATTGCATGCCCCTTCATTAATGTAGAAGCAAACACCGACACAAACGGGGACAATAGAGGGAACAGCAAGGCGAAGGAACGCGTGGTGTTCATTATATGAAAAATTATTTCACGAAAGTGACACGTGAAAAGTATTTATGATGAATAAAACCACGAAGGAAAAAGAAACACAAAGGGGTGCTCAAGCGCTTTCGTCTAATGACATCCTCAGGAACACTGGAGTGAAAGGACAGATCAAGGCAATATATAGGTTACAAAAATAAACATACATACATACACATTCACATATATATACATATATATATATATATATACATATATATATATAAATATATACATATATATAGTAAGCATAGAAAAAAATTGTGGGAGGAGCCAACATTTATATGGTCACAGAAGAATAAAGAAATAAAAATAAATATAAATATAAATTGAGAAAAAATTAATTACAAAATAGTGCCTTAGTGATATATATGTCACAGCCTAAATAATCATAAAGAAATAAACAGGCAAATAAAAAAAACCATAAATACATATACATACATATATATATATATATACATATATATACACATATATATATATAATATATATATATAAAGACACTTTTAGCACTTTGGCCGACCTTCCATATAAATTCAAATGGCTTTTTTATGGAACAGGTCACAAAAGAATAAAGAAATAAAAATAAATATAAATATTGTAAGTGGAGTCTACCAATTCAAGCTCAAGAGGGAGGTTTTACAATCGATTTAATAGATGCTGCCAAATTGATATATATGTCACATTATTAAAAAATAAAAATTGAAAGATAAATTTTAAGAGAGGCACACCAATTTATAAGGGAAAAATTACCACATATGCATATTATAGTCACAAACGAATACAAAAGTACAAGTAAATATAAATTGGAAAACAAAATGATCCCTAGATGATATATAAAGAACAATAAAATATATATACAACATATTTACGGTATATATACGAAATATAAACGCAATATATACAGAATATATATATATATATATATATGCATAAGGGAAAAAAAATTACCAAATTTGTTTTTATAATTATTGTCTGAGAAAACGGTAGGTCGCAAAAGAATAAAGAAATAAAAATAAATATAACTTGAAAAAATTACAAATAATACACGTACACATATATACCCGCATACCCAAATATATATATACATATACACACATATATACAAACACACACACACACACACACATATATATATATATATATATACAAGCTTGACCTTCACGAAATGAGAAATCATCCCGCAGAACCTTTGTGAGGTTGTAAGGTAAGGTAAGGTACATACACATATACATATATATATATATATTTAACTGCATACATACATACATACATACATATACACACATACATACATACATATACACACATATACATACAAACACATTTAACTGCAATGACCACACACATACGCACATACACATACATACATACACATACACTCATACAGCAAAAAATTGAAAAATAAAATTGTAAGGGAAACAACAGACAAAAACAAATTTTTTACCAAAGATTTAACAACCTGCCCTTTTTGTTTAAATCCATTCTGAAGGAATTCAGAGCAACGGGATCAAGTTGAAACAGACCTTTACTCATGTTAAGGTTATTTGTAAGTTGAATTATAGCCGACTCAAGAATATTTCTATTAACAATGTTGCTAGAGTGAAACAAAACTGAAACATTATTCCAATCAATACAATGGGATAACTCTGACAAATGGACAAAAAGGGCACTGGACAACTGTCCCGTTCTAACGGAATATTGATGCTGTTTTACACGCGTTTGCAAATCCTTTCCCGTCTGACCTATGTAAAAGGAATCACATTGCTTACACCCAATTTTATAGATAATGCCTAAATTATTGGTAGGGCTATTTTTTACTATGATGTTTTTCACAATATTGTTATATGAAAAAACTACACTGATATCCAAAAGTTTAAGTACATTAGCAATGCCTAAGAAGCCCGGGAAAAATGGAAGTACTAAAATATTCTTTGACAAGGTGCGAGTGTTATTATTCACACGATAGAAGGTTCGTTTAGCCTTATTAAGACAAGATTCCATGAACGCAGATGGGTAACACAACTCACTTCCAATACCGT
The DNA here is from genome assembly GCA_023014485.1 of Bathynomus jamesi. Taxonomy (NCBI): domain Eukaryota; kingdom Metazoa; phylum Arthropoda; class Malacostraca; order Isopoda; family Cirolanidae; genus Bathynomus; species Bathynomus jamesi. The sequence continues at coordinate 10,325 of JAJOZX010007422.1, read as the reverse complement.
TGATATTTTCCAATTCGGCATCGATGTATTCAGGACTGGCGATCCTAAGAGCGCGGAGAAACATTGAGGAAAATATGGCCTTTTTAATAGGGGTGTCATGTCCAGAGTAAAAGTGTACGTAGGACAAATTGTTTGTTTTTTTCCGATATATACTAAACTTAAAACCCGGGCTATCCCTATGAACACGCACATCCAAAAACGGGATTGAGTTGTCTTGTTCCACTTCTAAAGTAAATTTAATGGAGGGGACTTGGTCATTTAACTGAAGGAGGAAGTCATCCAGGTCACGATTCATGGGCCAGATACACAAAATATCGTCGACGTACCGCAACCAAGGGATGCCAACCCCCAGGATTCTCGGAATGTAAGTAATTTCAAAAAACTCCATATAAATATTGGAGAGAAGGGGCGACAAAGGGTTGCCCATGGCCATCCCAAAAACTTGTTGATAATGCTCGCCATTGAAAGTGAATTTACAATCCTTGATACAAAGCTTCCGACGGAAGTTTCTTACTAATTGTCTGGAGGAGCAGGTCCTTCCCAAGTCCCTTCTTCCGATTCGCCTCAGAGAAATGGACGACCATCCGTTCAACAACTTTAGCAGAGTAATTTTAAAGAAACATATTGAAGTCACCAGACAAAATGAGTGGTCCACCTTCAAAAATTTAGGCATTGCCAAACGTAATGTTTTGACTGTTATTCCCCAACCGTGGATCCAACCTTTGTTTGATGAAATTTACAACGAGTTGCGTCGGAGAACTTCTTCACTTCGAAACATTTTGGATCGCAAAATTAAAAGTCTCATTCGAATAGTCAGTGGAGTAAAAAAGCAAGCTCAAAGTGTGTTTTGAACCTTTCTTCGAAAAACATTAGTGACGATGCAAAAAGTGCCCTTGGATTTGGTATGTCCTTTTATATTGTTAAAAAACCTACTGCTTTACAAATTTGTCATAGTCTTGCTCGTTTTGAAAAACAGTGTAACCTTCCTCAGTTTGTAGTTAACATAGTTAAAGGCCTAGTCTATGGTGCTGCGAATATTTCTTACGAAGATAACTTTCCTAAACGTTTCCGCAAGCCTTTCACAATTAAAAAAAGATAGTGAGCTCCATATTACTAAAGCAGACAAGGCTAACACCTTAGTCATTATGGACAAAGTGGATTACATTGGAAGATGAATGAGCTGCTTCAGGACCCCGCCACATACGTGAAACTTAGGAAGAACCCACAGGATGATGTCATCAAATCTTTCAATAGTGGCTTGAAACGCATTCTCAAAGATCATAAGGATTTAATTCCCCTTTTTTTGTCCACTCACCTGCTTTGCCTTATCTTTATGGTCTTATTAAAACCCACAAACCGGGTAACCCTATGCGCCCTATTATTAGCTCGGTTGGCTCTATTACCTATAAACTCTCCAAATGGCTTGTTAATGTTTTGTCCCCCATTCTTGGAACTGTCTCTGATTCACACGTAAAAAATTCCATGGATCTCACTGAAAAATTGAATAATGTTCGCATTAATACCAACGATAGATTGATCAGTTTCGACGTTTGTTCATTGTTCACAAAAGTTCCGATTGATGATATGCTTGACTTTCTCGCCAGAGAATTACATAATTATGATTTACCATTACCTGCACACACTGTTTTGGAGCTTATTAAGCTTTGTATCAAGGATTGTAAATTCACTTTCAATGGCGAGCATTATCAACAAGTTTTTGGGATGGCCATGGGCAACCCTTTGTCGCCCTTCTCTCCAATATTTTATGGAGTTTTTGAAATTACTTACATTCCGAGAATCCTGGGGGTTGGCATCCCTTGGTTGCGGTACGTCGACGATATTTTGTGTATCTGGCCCATGAATCGTGACCTGGATGACTTCCTCCTTCAGTTAAATGACCAAGTCCCCTCCATTAAATTTACTTTAGAAGTGGAACAAGACAACTCAATCCCGTTTTTGGATGTGCGTGTTCATAGGGATAGCCCGTGTTTTAAGTTTAGTATATATCGGAAAAAAAACAAACAATTTGTCCTACGTACACTTTTACTCTGGACATGACACCCCTATTAAAAAGGCCATATTTTCCTCAATGTTTCTCCGCGCTCTTAGGATCGCCAGTCCTGAATACATCGATGCCGAATTGGAAAATATCAACGGTATTGGAAGTGAGTTGTGTTACCCATCTGCGTTCATGGAATCTTGTCTTAATAAGGCTAAACGAACCTTCTATCGTGTGAATAATAACACTCGCACCTTGTCAAAGAATATTTTAGTACTTCCATTTTTCCCGGGCTTCTTAGGCATTGCTAATGTACTTAAACTTTTGGATATCAGTGTAGTTTTTTCATATAACAATATTGTGAAAAACATCATAGTAAAAATAGCCCTACCAATAATTTAGGCATTATCTATAAAATTGGGTGTAAGCAATGTGATTCCTTTTACATAGGTCAGACGGGAAAGGATTTGCAAACGCGTGTAAAACAGCATCAATATTCCGTTAGAACGGGACAGTTGTCCAGTGCCCTTTTTGTCCATTTGTCAGAGTTATCCCATTGTATTGATTGGAATAATGTTTCAGTTTTGTTTCACTCTAGCAACATTGTTAATAGAAATATTCTTGAGTCGGCTATAATTCAACTTACAAATAACCTTAACATGAGTAAAGGTCTGTTTCAACTTGATCCCGTTGCTCTGAATTCCTTCAGAATGGATTTAAACAAAAGGGCAGGTTGTTAAATCTTTGGTAAAAAAATTTGTTTTTGTCTGTTGTTTCCCTTACAATTTTATTTTTCAATTTTTTGCTGTATGAGTGTATGTGTATGTATGTATGTGTATGTGCGTATGTGTGTGGTCATTGCAGTTAAATGTGTTTGTATGTATATGTGTGTATATGTATGTATGTATGTGTGTATATGTATGTATGTATGTATGTATGCAGTTAAATATATATATATATATGTATATGTGTATGTACCTTACCTTACCTTACAACCTCACAAAGGTTCTGCGGGATGATTTCTCATTTCGTGAAGGTCAAGCTTGTATATATATATATATATATATGTGTGTGTGTGTGTGTGTGTTTGTATATATGTGTGTATATGTATATATATATTTGGGTATGCGGGTATATATGTGTACGTGTATTATTTGTAATTTTTTCAAGTTATTTTATTTTTTTTCTTTATTCTTTTGCGACCTACGTTTTCTCAGACAATAATTATAAAAACAAATTTGGTAATTTTTTTTTTCCTTATGCATATTATATATATATATATATATTCTGTATATATTGCGTTTATATTTCGTATATATACCGTAAATATGTTGTATATATATTTTATTGTTCTTTATATCATCTAGGGATCATTTTGTTTTCCAATTTATTTACTTGTACTTTTGTATTCGTTTGTGACTATAAAATGCATATGTGGTAATTTTTCCCTTATAAATTGGTGTGCCTCTCTTAAAATTTATCTTTCAATTTTTATTTTTTAATAATGTGACATATATATCAATTTGGCAGCATCTATTAAATCGATTGTAAAAACCTCCCTCTTGAGCTTGAATTGGTAGACTCCACTTACAATATTTATATTTATTTTTATTTCTTTATTCTTTTGTGACCTGTTCCATAAAAAAGCCATTTGAATTTATATGGAAGGTCGGCCAAAGTGCTAAAAGTGTCTTTATATATATATATATATATATATATATGTGTATATATATGTATATATTATATAATATGTATGTATATGTATTTTGGGTTTTTTTTATTTGCCTGTTTATTTCTTTATGATTATTTAGGCTGTGACATATATATCACTAAGGCACTATTTTGTAATTAATTTTTTCTCAATTTATATTTATATTTATTTTTATTTCTTTTCTTCTGTGACCTATAAATGTTGGCTCCTCCCACAATTTTTTTCTATGCTTACTTATATATGTATATATTTATTATATATATGTATATGTTATATATATATATGTATATATATGTGAATGTGTATGTATGTATGTTTATTTTTGTAACCTATATATTGCCTTGATCTGTCCTTTCACTCCAGTGTTCCTGAGGATGTCATTAGACGAAAGCGCTTGAGCACCCCTTTGTGTTTTCTTTTTCCTTCGTGGTTTTATTCATCATATATATATATATATATATATATATATAAAAGTGTGATATATATATCTATATATATATATATATAAAAGTGTGTATATATATATATATATAAAAGTGTGTGTATATATATATATATATATATATATATAAAAGTGTGTATATATATATATATATATATATATATATATATATATAAAAGTGTGTGTATATATATATATATATATAAAAGTGAGTGTATATATATATATATAAAAGTGTATATATATATAATATATATATATATATATATATATATATATATATATATATATATATATATATATATATATATATACCACTTTTATTATATATATATATATATATATAATATACACTTTATATATATATATATATATATATATATACACACTTTTATATATATATATATATATATATATATATATATACACACTTTTATATATATATATATATATATATAATATATATATATATATTATATATATATATATATAAAAGTGTGTGTGTATATATATAATATAAAAGTGTGTGTGTATATATATATATATATATAAAAGTGTGTGTATATATATATATATATAAAAGTGTGTGTATATAATATATAAAAGTGTGTGTATATATATATATATAAAAGTGTGTGTATATTATATATATAAAAGTGTGTGTGTATATATATATATATAAAAGTGTGTGTGTATATATATATATATAAAAGTGTGTGTGTATATATATATATATAAAAGTGTGTGTGTATATATATATAAAAGTGTGTGTGTATATATATATATATAAAAGTGTGTGTGTATATATATATATATAAAGTGTGTGTGTATATATATATATATATATATATATATATATATATATATATATATATATATTATATATATATATATATATACAGGGCCATTCAAAAGACGCACACAAATTTAAATTGCTTATATTTCGTAATATTGTTAACGTACAGGAATGATTTTTGTATTAGTTTACAGCGTATACCTGGGAGTTTTGTTACCACTTAGGCCTAATAGCGTAAGGCACTAGGCGAACAACTCTTGTCGCTATAAACACACGTGTTGTAAAGTGTACATCTTCCTAAACACTAACTAATGACGCGCTACTACACCTTAGCCTACAAGAGTCGTTCGCCTAGCGCCTTACGCTACTAGGCCTAAGCGGTAACAAAACTTCCAGGCGTTCGCTGTAAACTAATACAAAAATCATTCCTGTACGTTAACAATATTACGAAATATAAGCAATTTAAATTTGTTGCGTCTTTTTTGAATGGCCCTGTATATATATATATATATATATATATATTATATATATATCTATCAGTGTCGGGCGCTGATAAATTTTGCAAGACATGCTATTAAATATAAACTCTTTCTTACCTTGAATTTATTTGTAATTCAGTTCTCTTCTGAATTTTTTTTTTTTGCATATTGATCAAGCACCTGTTGGTGGAAATGGCGATTCTGTGCTCCTGATGCAAGCAAGTTTTTCCCGGCAGAAATTATTAAAAACAGTCGAGAGAGACGTTCTTGATCTTGAGTGCTTCTTCTGCAAGATTTTTTTTTTGTTTTAAAGCAGAGCATCTTCGCTCAACTGAAGTTGTCGACGGAATCGTCTACAGTAACTTGCATAGTTTTTGAAATCTTGTCAACTTGTTCATTGTGATTATTAATATCACTACGGGTTTGAAAATCTAAGCTTAAATCTATTTCTGTGTTACCGAAAGTTTGGAAATTTAGGGTCGCTCTGAAGTGATTAGAGGATACTTCTTGACATTACTGCGTGTAAATGTCCGAAATCACAATATCCACATTTGGGCGAATTTCAAACTGTTTTCTCATTGTTAAACAAAACTCAAAGCCAACAACACAATTTGATTTAAGATCGTTTCCTAACTACATTATCTTGTCACACTGCGCGACTTGGAAACGACAAACAAAGCATTCACTGGAGAAGTTGGCCCTCCGTTTTTCTTTATAATATATGTTGTCTTTTTTCACTGTAAGTTCTTCACTGAAAAATTTGATGTATAATAGTGAATGAAGAATATTCGGTGCTGGTTAAGTGTGCGGTCTACCTACGATTGATTAGGTTTAATCATGATATTTTCGTTAAAACTAACGAAAATATCATGACTAAACCTAACCAATCGTCAAGGGCGATTGACAATGGGATGTAAACAAACAATTAGTAAACAAGATAAGAAGCTATAATTAAAAGGTAGACCGCCGAATCGTAGGTAGACCGCACACTTAACCAGCACCGAATATTCACTTCACAATCATCATCGTTTGCCTGAAATGTTTCCATTTAAGAAAAGAATATGGACCTTTTCCAGTTTGTATACCGTTTTCATATAATTTATTTTTGAGAATATTTTTGTTAAAACTAACGAAAATATCACGACTTAACCTAACCAATTATCAAGGGCGTACAGTTGATCTATTATTAATTATAACATTGTTTGTTCCTGGAATAGTATTTACTATTTACTAATAGATCAACTGTACGCTCTTGATAATTGGTTAGGTTAAGTCGTGATATTTTCGTTAGTTTTAACAAAAATATTCTCAAAAATAAATTATACGAAAAACGGTACACAAAACTGGAAATGGTCCAAAAATATACTTGAAAAACACGTTTTTGTATAATACACTAAACACACTACCACAAACGGTAATAACACCCAACTAAATGCGCAGTGTATCCACTTTCTATTTTCCCCTCTACCCCACAACCAACCAAAATTACCCCATTTCAGCTGGGATTACCCTACACCAGTTCCATCTACCCTTCATGATATTTTATGCAGTTACTCGTAATTGTGTTGTGTGGTGTATTAATACACTTATTTGTATGAACGTATATTTCCTTCACGTTCTCATTTCATATATCCAACATAACGCCATCAGCATAATTAAATTATCATCATTTGTATCATAAAAATACTATAAGAAATAACCTGAATAATATTTTCTTTGACTTTCTTGCCATTTCAAGGAAAACTAAAGAAATTACTGCTTTTAATTAATGTATATTGTTCAGTCTTTATATTTTTGAACTGAGTTTGTTTTCTAAGTTTATTAGTAATAAAGCGATGTAATTTTTCAAGTAGTTTTAGTTTCAAAGTATTCAAGTTTAATCTATTCTTATTGATTTGAATCAGCAAAGTGTAAAAGGAATGAGAAGTTAGTTCTCAATTTCCATTTCATTAAAACTATATAATATATATTTTTTTTATGCAGGAAGGAGGGGCCAAGGGCAACTCCCGCAAAAGCGCCCCCCCCCTCATAGAAGAAGAAGAGAGCTAAAATCAAGGTCCACGGTTCTCGGGATGCCTAGACACTCTGCGTTTGAAAGATTGGTGGTCATAGACAGAGGAAAAGATGGATTGAGGAAGATTGTTCCAGAGTTGACCGGTTGAGTAGATAGAAGATTGAAAATATCGATTAACCCTTGCGTTAGAGAGTTGGACAGAAAAGGAATGACAATTGTCGAAAGTCTGGTGCTGCAAGCTCTCCTTAAAGGAGGAGGCATGCAGTTAGAGTTCAGAAGAGCAGTGTTCGTTATAATAGCGATAGTAAAGAGAGAGAGTGAGGCAACATTGCGGCGAAGAGAGTGAGATTGAAGACAGTCAGTAAGAGGCGGGGAATTGATGAGACGAAAAGCCTTTGATTCCACCCGGTCAAATACTGCTGTGTGGGTTGAGCCACCCCATACATGTGAAGCATACTCCATACAGGGGCGGACAAAGCCCCTGTACAGAGACAGCAACTGAGTGGGGGTAAAGAAACTGCGGAGGCGGTACGGCACACCTAACCTTTGAGAAGCTGTTTTGGAAAGAGAGAATATGTGATCTTTGCAGGAAAGATCACGAGAAAAGGAAACGCCAGGAATGTTAAGAGAAGAGGAAGTTGAGTTGGGTATTGTTGAAAGTAAGGGTATAGTCGTTTGGAAGATTGTGACGAGTAGCAGATGGAGGAACTAAGTAAGATTTCTTTTGTTATGTAAATATTGTCAATTACATAAAACTGAATTTAGAGAAAAGAGCCTACTTTCCTTCTTCGAAACCAGGATGTCATCTCTCAAGAGAATTTCACATCATTCTTTACAAACGTCCTTCTTAATGACGTCCTCCAATTTCTTCATAATAAACACTATGAAGGCCATACCGATTGATATAATTTTCTCTGTTATTCGGCTTTTTTTAATTCCAACTACTTCATTCTCAGTAATTAATATTACCTCCAAACTCTCGGTGTACCGCAAGGATTCCTTCTCTCTCCTGTCCTTGACAATGTATACATGGAGTATTTTTAAGCTTGTCTCCGTACAAACTAACCCTTTGGCTACTTTTACGTTTATGACGTTTTTCGTCCTATGCCGACAAATTAAAAATTTACGCTTTCTTCACTCAACTTAGTAGTTTCTCCCCTTCAGTCTCCTCCACCGTTAAATGGGAAAACTCCTCAGCACTGCCCTTCCTTGACGTCAAAGTTTACTGAAGATGTTCATCCTTCCATTTCACTGTCTTCCGCAAACCTCACATGCTGGAATTTACATTCCTATTTCTATCACCACCTTCATGAAGTCAGCGCTCTGTCCTTATAAACTGACCGTTTACCTCTTCTCCTTTCTACTCACATCCGATGAAGACTTAAAATAGCTTGTGCCTCTAATAAATGCATTACCTCACTTTGGCTTTTCTCCACACTTTCCTTTCAAAATAAAAAATAAACTTTCCTTCTCAGTAATACAAAAAACTAGTTACGAAGGTATAATCCAAACTAATTAAAAGCACACAACCAGCACTAACTCCCTTCATTTTGTTAACTTCAAACCCTAACTTGTATGGAATAATATAAATACAAATATTGTGGCACAAAATTAATAACAGAAAAACCCAATCTGTTTATTCATGAGCTTGACTTATCAGTAAAGATTTGTTAGTAGGCTCACTAGGACTATGCTTAGTTATTACTCACCATTACAGGTAAAATATTTCATTACACTTAAGCAATCTTCAAATATGAAAGAGTTACTTATATTTTACATTCAAATAATAAGTGTACTGAGTACTGAAAGCGCAATATAATGAAACATCTTTAATCTATTTTAAATTTTGAAGATTCTACAATTTCTCAGAATTAAAATCCTTCATATGCATATTTTCATATCTATTAATATGGTCTACATATTAACGCTAAAAATACCCTCTTGAATTGTTATTTTGGGAGCCTGCTAAATCACTCAACGAGTGAGAGAGAAGAGAGCGAGAGAGAGAGGAGTTACAAGGAAAAGAAGTGCCTCAAAGGCCTTGCGGCCCATACCGAAGAGGTACCATGGCAACGGGTGCCAGGGAAAAATTCCTACACATTGTTACAACTAGCTTCTCGAACAGCCACCCCAGAAGACAGTAAACACATCTTCCTAGGGTGCAAGATTCGGTCTAACCGTTTCTTGAACTGATCCACAGAGGACTGTTCACAACTTCTGAAGGTAGCCTGTTCACGTGTCACAGAATCTTATACGTAAAGTAATTCCCACACAACTAGTGCTAAACCGTTTCAAATCCAACTTCAACCATTGTTGCGAGTTGAGTTATCATTTAAACTAAACATGCTTCTAAAATCGACATCGTCGAACCCTTATAAGAGCTTGAAAACCTCGATGAGTGACCGCGCAGCCTCCAAGTTTCCAGCGAAAACAAATTCACGGCGTGTAAGCGTCGATTGTAGTCTATATGCGTAACGGAAGGGATTAACTTTGTGGCCCTCGCCTGGACTCGCTCCAGCCTCTCAATATCTTCTGAGGGTGGGCGACCAGAACTGCACAGCATACTCCAGTGCGGCCGAACCAGGGAATTGGACAAAGTGAGCAAATTTCCTTGTTCCGAAATTGAAATTGCTTCTGATATAACCAACAGCTTCTGGGCTTTCTCTTCCACCTCTACGCACTGTTTGGTAAACTTAAGGTCGCCGCTAATTCCACACCCAAGTCCTTTTCCAAATCAATGGCCTCGACATTACTCCCCAACATGGAGTAGTCCGACTTGGGATTGGCGTAGCCAATGTGCATCACCTTGCATTTACCCAAGTTAAACGGCATTGCCATTTTTCGGACCACTCTCCTCTCCTACGTAGTTCCCACGCAGTTGCTC
>JAJOZX010007421.1:55000-217448 GCA_023014485.1 Bathynomus jamesi | reverse complement strand
CATCGAGAGTTTGGAAAGAACATGTAAGTGGATGAAAGAATATCGGGAGAGTGGATTTCTGAGGTGACGTGTATATATATATATGTATATAGTCTAAAAGTCACTAAAGGGTAAATATCACTAAATCTAAGCTGAATGGAAGAGCAAGTCATAAACGAACCAACGCGGCTGTTCGTATTGCTTTGGTCTGGCCTAGACATGTTTTTTCCTATCTGACCTAATCTTCGGTGCTGAGTATAATTAGGTGATGTTTCTAAGGTGACAAATGGGGTAGAAAGTTGTTCGTACTTAAGTATAGTTAGGGGTAATGTCTATAGCTTCTAAATTGGTAATGTAAGAGAGAGTTAGGTAGGCTGTTTGTGGGACACAGGAATAAAACGGTAGGCTTCAAGGCAAAGCTGGGCACTTGCGGTTTTTTTTGCGGTACTGCGACTCGGTACTACCCAGTGGCGGTCCTAGCTTACATGACGCCCTGGGCGAACCTCACCTTCAGCGCCCCCCCCTCCATGTTCGCCAACACACACACATTCGAATCCCCCCAAAATAAAGGACAGACATAACTCTTTCACAAAATAACTTTTTATTGGACTAATTGTTGGAACTTCAGAACCAAAACAAAGACTCAAATTTCTGAATTTTACAAATCCTTCATCACGTAAATAGAATAACTCACTTAAGAGAATGTAATTATGATACTATGAACAGGAAAAATACAAATTAAATTGCACAACTGCCATAAATAAACTAGAGAATCAAATTTCTAAATTGTACAAATGCTCTATCACATAAATAGAATAAGACACTTAAGAGAGGGTAATTATTATGCTACACTTTGAAACAAGAAACAAATAAATTGCACCACAGCACAACTGCCATCTAAAGCCTGACTCTTCTTACCTTCCTTGATGCAAAGTCATGAATTTAAATCATCATATGAAATCTGCTCAGCAATTGTATGATTTATACTGATGATGGCCAGACCGGAAGGCGTTCCTGTGACATAGTTGACCTCAGGTAGGATTTGATGAGCTTCAGCTTTGAAAAGCTCCTCTCTGCTTCAGCAACAGTGACTGGAAGAGTAAGACCAATTCTGAGAGCAGTCCACAAATTTGGATATATTTCAGAGAGCTCCCTTTCATGGATAAATGTCAGCAGTTCAAGCAAGGATATGGTCTTTGATGGCAAGTCAGCAAGTTCTTCAGCTCCTGTGCAAGCTCTCTGCCATCCAAGTCAGATTGTCCCTTAAAGTGTAGTTAGTGTAGTACTAAGGTTCACACATTGTTCTGTCAGCTCCTCAAATGTGAGATTTTGGAAATGTGTCAGCACTCCAAACTTCTCTCCCACAATTTCCAACGTGGAAAATCTTTCCTGAATGGCTGATGTTGCAGCATCAACCACTGCATTGAAAAATGTCACCCAGCTTCTTCAAAGCATCAATCAAGGGCTCATCAGATGCTTCATAGGAGAAGTGCCGCTTTGTGGACCTCAGCCGTTTTTGTTTTAACACAGCCTCCACATTCATTTGTTCACAGATATCTGTGGCTGCCATTTGTGCAGCCACAAAACCTGTTGCCCTGTAATTGCGGAGACCTCTCCTGTTTTTTTTAGGAGATTTACTGCAACATCAACGTGCATGCTAGGAGACTGCATCTGCTTGCTCACATGCTGAATTTGGCACAACAGGTCATGCCACACCACTGAACAAATGGCGAAGCGGTATGACCCAACCTCCTCTGACAGAGATTGAGCCTCGACCTTTTACAGAGTCTTTGGTGTGGTCCCTCACCTCGATCAGTGCATCTCTCACTGCAGCTGTCTGATATCTCAGGGGCTCCACACTCTTGATCTTGCTTTCCCACCTTGTATCAGACCACATCTTCATGTGATGTTCACATGTTTTTTCAAAATGGCCCATCGTTTTGTGGAGGCTGAAAACAAGTTGTAAAGCTTCTGCAAGATGCCAAAGTAACTTGTGGCATCAATAGATCCCTTAGCAGCATCGGCCACAAGCAAATTCAGAGAATGAGCCCCACATGGAACAAACAGAGCTCTGGGATTAATTTCTAGGAGCCTGGATTGAACACCCTTGTTTTTTCCCTCATGTTGGCCCCGTTGTCGTATGATTGTCCTCTACAGTCCATGAAAGGAACTTTTAGCTCCTCCAGTCTCTTCAGAATCAGAGATGCCAAATGTTGACCAGTGGACTCCTCTGCCTCCAAAAACCCATGAAATGTTCCTTTATATGGGGCTTCCCCTCCAGTGACACAACCCGAATCACAACTGACAACTGTTCAGTGTGGCTGATATCTGGAGTGCAATCTAGAATTATTGAAAAAACTTGATTGTTTGATGTCGCTCACCATTGCTGAAATGGTCTTGCTGCTCGACAAATCAATGAGTTCGTTTTGTATGTGGTGGCCGAGGTAGCTGGTGTGACTGGAGGTCCCTTTTTGGACACGGTTAATGTGCTCTTGCATTATAGGATCAAATTGTGCCATCAGTTCAACTTCTTTCAGAAATTGCCATTTGATGGTGAGAACAATTTTTCTGTATGTCCCCTTAGTGCCAAATTCCTAACTGCCAGAGAATGCACAATAGCAGTGAGACGTGTCAGCACCGCTCTCCATCTCAACTTCTCAGCCTCCAGAAGTGCCATCTCCTGCTTGTCAATGGTCTCCCCCTTTCTCATCCTCACTGCCAGTTCTTTCCAGATTTTCATAGAATTTAGGTGTTCTGAACTGTTGTCATGTGATGTGAGCAATGAGCTTGCATGCTTCCAGTCCGAGAGTCCAAACTTGTTAAATTTATTTTCCTCTTGGAAAATAATGTACAACAGAAACAGAAAAGGCTGTTGTTTTTTAAGGAATAGACCAACCAACTTCTGGTTATATTTTCCCCACTAACCAATGACTTCCTGAAGTATTGATGGTGGAAACTTCTTCCGTCACTGTCGTTTCTAGGGAATAGAAAGTCAGATGGTACTTGACTTGGTCCCCTGGAAACCAGTTGTGTCCGAATTCTCTCAGTCAGAACTGAAGGCCAGTTAGCAGGGTCGGTGGACAGAGACTCATCCTCAGGAGGCGATTCTGCTCCAGGCATTTCTAATAGAAAGAACAAGAGCATTACTCATTAGTATACACACCTAAGTTAGATAACACATTATTCACAGCACTTTTTATGGTGGTGGTGTTATGGAATTATGGTGGTGAAACACCACACATACCCAGTAACCCAGACCCAGTGATAATAACATTATAATTTATAACTGTTTGCAAAATGCTTTGCAGGTGCACACATACACACACACACACACGCACACACTCACAGACATATGTGCACACAAACTCACCTGAAGAGTCCTGCCGGGAGAAGTAGAAGCAAATGGGTCTTCATCCTTAGGATCAGACTGCATTTGTGGAGACATATGTGAGGCTGAGGAGGTAGATGGCTCCTCAGCCTCAATAATGGCAGAAGTAGACGGCTTCTCATCCTGGCTAGTGGCAGAGGGTGTTCCAAAATATTTCAAAAGTGCCCCTGCAAATAGTAAAATAGAACATAACAGACCAATGCATGAATAGGCTAGTACAATTAATTTAACATGTTATTAAGCACAATTTATTAAACTTTTAGAATAGGAAACAAATGAATAATACAACCTCCTTGTTAATGGCTAATTATATACATAATAGTACACTTCAAATGACTCAGAAAGCTATATCACAAAATAGCAGTGCAATATAGCAGTGAAGAGTAGATGACATAGCTCTATACCTTTTATCTTTTGCTCGTTTCTCCTCTTCTTCTTTCCTCTTTTTTCTAAACTGAGCACCTGATAGCTTTGACCTCTTCTTATCCATTTGCGGTTATTTGACAGACCTTAGTGGCTTAGTGTGAAGATTCGTTCTGTAATAATAATATACATTTCACTATTTAACCAAACCCAGAAAAATAACATTACATATGTTAAAGTATGGGCCTTTATTCCCAATAATATTAATCTGGAAGCATTTTGCATTGTTTAGGTCTTTTAGGGAAGGTTTATGGAAAATGCAATAGATGTTTTTTATTAATAAAATATATTTATTGATCTTTTATTATTTATTTTATTTTATTTTTTATTTTTATTTATTTCTTTATTTATTTATTCTTATTTTTATTTTTTTTGCAGGCGCTCATGCCGCCCCTCCACAAATGCCGCCCTGTGCGGCTGCCCATATTGCCCATATGAGGAACCGCCACTGGTACTACCGCACTACCAAACCGGTACCGCATAACGCAGTACCGCAAAGGATCGCTGAAAGTACAGCAGTACCGCTACCGCATTTTTTGCGGTACTGCGTTATGCGTACCGGTTTGGTAGTGCGGTAGTACCGCAGTACCGCAGTACCGCAAAAAAAACCGCAAGTGCCCAGCTTTGCTTCAAGGAATACCTAATTCAACGCACCGGTAAGTGCTTTTGATTGTTTGCTAGAACCTAAGTAACCTAACTGGGGTGTCTACCCCACGCTATCACATTTGGCGACGAGGATGGGATTCGGCTCATTTGGTTAAATTTTGTTCATTGGGTTAAATTTGGCTCATTGGTTTAATTTGGCTTATTGGGTTCAAGTGGTTGTTTGGAAAATTGGATGTAGCCTAGTCGGTCGTCCGATTTGGTTTTTGTGTGGGTAAGCTACCGTACTATAGCGTAGGTCCCGCCGGCCTAACTCTAAAACTAATTCCTACTCAGCCCTAACTCTAAAACTAATTCCTACTCAGCCCTAACTCTAAAACTAATTCCTACTCAGCCCTAACTCTAAAACTAATTACTACTCAGCCCTAACTCTAATAAAATTCACTATTCAGCCCTAACTGGGGAGTAACTAGACCAAATTTAAACCTAATCTAACCTACTTCACGTGATTTGGCCTAATTCGGTTTTGCTCTAGCATGTCGGTGATTGGCCATATAAGCCCCTACGAAGACTCTGGGGAGGACTTCGAAGCTTATGCCACTAGGGTGAGGTTGTTTTTCGAGGCAAATTCCATTCCGGATGCTAAGAAAGTACTTACCTTTTTAACTATAATAGGCCCTAAAACGTTTGGTTTAGTTATGGACCTAGTTTCTCCTAAAGCACCGGAAACTTGCACCTATAATGAATTGGTACAGGCCCTAACCAATCACTACAAACCCCGAGTAGTTCTCATCTATGAACGTTTCAAATTTATTCAAGGCATCAGACGGGAAATGAAAGCATTGCAGAGTTTGTTGCAGGAATAAAAGCCATAGCCGTACGTGTAAATTTGGGGACAAATTAGATGAAATGCTAAGAGATAGGTTGTAATGGGTCTCAAAGAGGAGTCTACCCAGAGAGCCCTATTAGCCATACAGGACCTAACTTTTAGTCAGGCTGTAGAAATAGCTACGGCTAGAGAAGCAGCTGCTAAAGATGTTAGAGCTTTTGGCAATCATAGTAGTAAAGCCCAACACGTAAATAGCTTTAAATCTTCTAGGCCTGGCAGACCTAACGAGCCTACTAGACAGGCAAATAAAAGGTATGAGGCGAATACGACTAAGCCTACTAATTCTACTAAGCCTTCCAAGCCATGTACAGGGTGTGGAGAACACCATTGGAAGAAGGATTGCCCTTTCAAAGAAGCAGTTTCCCGAAACTGTAGTAAAATAGGCCACATAGCTAGTGTGTGTTTTTCAAAGAAAACGAAGGGTGAAAATTCTAATTTTAACATTTCTAGTGTAAATCCTCAAAGGGAAATACTTCAAACATTGGAGTGGAGTACCTATTTTATGAGCAGCAAAGTGGGAAAAATACAGGCCCATATATTGTAGAGGTAGGCCTAAATGGAATTACAGTTCCTCTAGAATTGGATACGGGTGCTGCCCGGACGGTCATGTCCAAGGTAGTTTTTGATAAGATTTTCAAAACACCCCTAAACTACATGCATCTAAAACGATTTTGAAGAAGTACGGGGACATACAAATACCTATTTGTGGAGAAGCATACGTCACAGTTACACTCAACCAAAAACTTTGTCTCATCCCTTAACCCTTTTAGTGGTGGATGAGCAAGGGCCTACTCTACTAGGCCGTGATTGGATTGATGCTTTGAAAATGCCAATTGACAAATCTTGCCAAGGGGTCAGGCAGATGTGCATACACTCTCATATCCAGAGATGGGCACGATCTTGATCTTCAAGATCAGATCGTGATCTTGAAGATCAAGATCGTGATCTGATCTTGATCTTGAAGATCACTTTTATTATGGTGATCTTGATCTTGATCTACTGTAAGATCACTTTATTTCTTGTGATCTTGATCTTGAAGATCACTTTAGGCTTCAAGATCACTTTTAATTTCAGATTCTTAAATATGCCGCTATGCGAATGTCATTTGTTTTTTGTCCAAGCGACATCTGGTGGCAACTTTGTTCAACACCGACTGTTTATGTTTTCTGTTAGTTGGGTGACTTGCGTCATGCGTGGGCATATGGAAGGTGTAGTTGCTGTGGAATTTAGGCTCGTAAAAAGTGTAATTTACTGTGCAATTATGTTAAAAGTGTTCTATTAATATATTATTATATATAGGCAGAGATGGGCAAGATCACCAACTTTGGTGATCTTGAAGATCAAGATCAGATCACCAGAAAAATGTGATCTTGAAGATCAAGATCAGATCACCAGAAAAATGTGATCTTGAAGATCCAGATCAAGATCGTGATCTTGAAGATCACTTTTCAAGATCACTTTTTAAGATCACTTTTATATGAATTGAAAAAAGTTGTACTCTTGTAGAGTAAACAAAAACAAATTACTTTGTTAATCACTCCTGAAAAGTATCACTCCTAATACTCCCCTGAGGGCTGAGGCAATACAAGCATCGCATCCTACCCATGTCACCTGATCTAAACCACGGGGATTGACGATTCCCCTTTCAGTTTTTCAGGTGGTAAACTTAAAACTTAGTATTATCATAACTTATCAGCAAAGAAAAAACTATTAAATGACCTACATATAGTTTTTAGTTCTATTTTTCTCAATTCTCATTTCACCAGGTCCATAACCCATATCAATGAATGGTCAGCATATACAGTATAAGTAAACATTTTTTACATAGAATTTAATTTTACAGTTTTACTGCAGTACGCAATTACTGACAATATAAGGGTAAAAACCGCAAGTTAAGAGTGTTAATTTAATGTTCAACCGCTGTAAACATTTGCTTTCAGCAAAACCAATTGTTCAAAGTTACCATCCGAGAGACGACTTCGTTTGGGGCTATGAACCATGCCAGCAAACGAAAACAACCGTTCCACTGGTGCAGAGGAAGGTAGCGTGGTGTTATACCTCTTGAAGATCTTCTTTATAGCAGGATGCCTATCTAAAGAGTCGAGTGCCTTACTGGTGTCCTGCAAATAATTGAGGACTTCCAAGTCTTCCTTGTTGTTAGGAGCAGAGAATGAGCCGTCCATAGTTCTGAAGAAATCGTCTTCAGATGATGAGTCTGAGTTCACCGAACTATTACCACTGCTGTCAGAATTACAATTTCTTACAGCCATTTGCAGCTTGTCTTTTACTTGAGACTTGATTGCTTCATGATCGCCGAAATTAGGCCCTTGCAACAATGATATCCATCTAAGTTTAAAATACGGATGAGATACTGAGGCCAAAACGGTATCAGTTACCTCGGGGCTCAACGACAAAAAATGACCAAATCTGGCATTGAAGCCAGAGACGACTGCTGCCAGTAATGGCATGCAGTGTCTCAAGCGCCAGGTCGTTTGGTTGGATAGGCTCCAATCTTGCGAGGGCATCTTCAGTCACTAGGACTGTTGGAAGAAGACAACCGTATAGCATTCTTTCTCTGCCTGTAATTTGTTGAGGGCTGCTGCAATTGGTTTTAGAACAGACAAATATTCTGAAATAAATTCCAATTCATTGTCTTTGAGGATGGGTAGATTCAGTTCTTCAAGAGCTACATTCACGTCGTTCTTATGTTTATATATTTGGCTTAATGAGTCGTACATTGAGTTCCATCGGGTGACGCATGGGTACCTAAATTGGACGCCAGTTATTTCCTGTATTTTTTCTGCTGACTTGGGTTTACCAGCAGCATTCCACATCGCTGAACATTTTCCATTTCAGAATGCTTTATCTCTTTAGTCCAGGTGAATTCAGTCCTTTATCTGCATCAGTTGTTGCTACCAAGTTCAATGTGTGGGAGGCACATCGAATATGGGATGATAGTTTCACTGACTCCTCTCCATGCTCTCCTGAATGTTCAGGAAAGTTGCTGATGATAACCTCTTCATCTGAATCTTTTTCATCATCATCTTCATCTGCATCATCTTCATCAATGTCGTCAGTACGATTCTGAACACGAACACCGAACTCTTTAAAGCATTTCACCATGTTCGATGCATTGTCGGTGACTGTAGATACAACTTTTCTATAAGATAAACCATGCTCCGAGTTGATCCTGTCCAATATTCCAGCAATTTTATCAAAACTATGTGTTCCACGAAATCTTCGGCATGCCAGTGCAGCTGATCCTCGCGACAAGTCTCATTGATCTGTAATGTAAGAATATAAAATCAATGTTTGTATGAACATTTTTTTAACCTTAATTTAATAATATTGGTTAGACACGCACCAACTAAACTGCGCCACCAAACATTGAAGAGAAGAACTATGTGATATAAAGGAGGCAATTCAGCGATGAGTCGCCTACCATACCACCACATCAGTGACCCATCCCATAAGAGCAAAATGTGGAAGAGTCCATATTCACAGCCTGTGAATATGGACTCTTCCACATTTTGCTGTGAATCAGACACAATGACAGATGACAGAATCAGTGAATTAGTGTGAAATTACTGTGATCACAGCAAAATGAAGACTCACCAAATTAATGAATGAGGAACACATGTCGAATAATTGAAAAGATTATACTATAAGTCTATCAGACTACCAGTCTATCACCAATGGTCAATTTATCAATTATATAAAAATAATACACTAAATCAATAGCATACCCAATGCGCAGTGACTCCCATGAAACTGCGGTGATTAGTTGACCATATGTCGCATGTAACACACACATGGTCACTGCTGCCAGTTTTGCTTGTATGTCTTCCTTCATTGTACTGGTTGTTGTTGCAAGAGATCTAGCCAGGGTGCGTCTAGATGGCACCTGAACAGCCGGGTTGACGTCTGAAAAAAATATTTAAAAATTAAAACAAATACAATAGATTAGCTATGGAAAAAATATCAAAATATTTAGCTAGGCTAGCGATAGTCTAATGTTCATACAAATATATGATTAATTATTTTAATCAGATATTAGCTATGGAAAAAATAGCAAAATATTTGAGTTATACTAACATGAAAGAAGATCCTTAAATTCATGTAGTTCAACTAGGCTCAATGGTAGGAGCCCATTAGCCACAAGCGAGAGAATCTTCTTTTCAAGGATATCCTTGCATATTGGTGGTCCTGGTTTTTGCTTGGAAATGTGGAACATGCTTAGTGTTGACTGCTTGGCAATTTTGGCAAGGCCAGCATTGCTGCCGCTGTCATCTTCTTCTTTAGCTGGACGCTTGCGAGATTTCTTCTCCGATTCATATTCACCCAAAAGATCCGAATGTAGTTTCTGCACAAGAAAATAAATTATTATCATGCGGAGAGACTTTTTGAACACCCTGTATAATATTTATCAGAGTATCAAACTTCTAGTTGAAATTAATACTTAACAAGATTCTAAAATTTTGTTATCTTTAACTAAAATTATTTTCACCATGATCAGTGCATTTTATCCTATGTTAAATTGAAAGCCGAATTTCGTCCTTCAGTAACTAAATAGGAGAAATTACAGACATGGATCAGACAGAGAGAAAGACAGATACACCTGGCGTTTTATTATAGTTGGATATCGGCAGTTTTTAATGTAGTTACTAGTCCATAATCTATTAATATCTGAAGTGCACAATATATTCAAATGGACGTCTATGTAAATGTAGCATTAGTCTTGTATGGCACCAGTCACTTAAAATATGACTTGAACCATTATGTTAATGTTGCTACTTACTACTTAGTTACTAAGTAGTACTAACCCTGAGGTGCCTCAGAAGATTGCTTGTTGAGTCGAGGCCAGCAGACAGAATTGTAGTTTTCTTTGTACACTGCATACAAATAACTTTGATACTGTTTCCAGTTTTTTTCGACAATTTGAAAATATTTTCCGTTCAATAGCACAGATTGATCCTTATTACCAACATTGTTATCTAAATATATTGAATACTGTTCTGGTGACAACCTAGAATATTTGGTTCCCTTGGGAGCCTGTTGAAGTTGTAAAATTGCACTCATTATTAAAAAATTCAATCTGTAAATAAAATATGTTTAGAATTAATTTATTATGAATACGGACCTATAGGCTATATTTTATGCCTATATATAATAATATATTAATAGAACACTTTTAACATAATTGCACAGTAAATTACACTTTTTACGAGCCTAAATTCCACAGCAACTACATTCCATGAGCCCACGCATGACGCAAGTCACCCAACTAACAGAAAACATAAACAGTCGGTGTTGAACAAAGTTGCCACCAGATGTCGCTTGGACAAAAAACAAATGACATTCGCATAGCGGCATATTTAAGAATCTGAAATTAAAAGTGATCTTGAAGTCTAAAGTGATCTTCAAGATCAAGATCACAAGAAATAAAGTGATCTTAGATCAAGATCAAGATCACCATAATAAAAGTGATCTTCAAGATCAAGATCAGATCACGATCTTGATCTTCAAGATCACGATCTGATCTTGAAGATCAAGATCGTGCCCATCTCTGTATATAGGCATAAAATATAGCCTATAGGTCCGTATTCATAATAAATTAATTCTAAACATATTTTATTTACAGATTGAATTTTTTAATAATGAGTGCAATTTTACAACTTCAACAGGCTCCCAAGGGAACCAAATATTCTAGGTTGTCACCAGAACAGTATTCAATATATTTAGATAACAATGTTGGTAATAAGGATCAATCTGTGCTATTGAACGGAAAATATTTTCAAATTGTCGAAAAAACTGGAAACAGTATCAAAGTTATTTGTATGCAGTGTACAAAGAAAACTACAATTCTGTCTGCTGGCCTCGACTCAACAAGCAATCTTCTGAGGCACCTCAGGGTTAGTACTACTTAGTAACTAAGTAGTAAGTAGCAACATTAACATAATGGTTCAAGTCATATTTTAAGTGACTGGTGCCATACAAGACTAATGCTACATTTACATAGACGTCCATTTGAATATATTGTGCACTTCAGATATTAATAGATTATGGACTAGTAACTACATTAAAAACTGCCGATATCCAACTATAATAAAACGCCAGGTGTATCTGTCTTTCTCTCTGTCTGATCCATGTCTGTAATTTCTCCTATTTAGTTACTGAAGGACGAAATTCGGCTTTCAATTTAACATAGGATAAAAATGCACTGATCATGGTGAAAATAATTTTAGTTAAAGATAACAAAATTTTAGAATCTTGTTAAGTATTAATTTCAACTAGAAGTTTGATACTCTGATAAATATTATACAGGGTGTTCAAGAAGTCTCTCCGCATGATAATAATTTATTTTCTTGTGCAGAAACTACATTCGGATCTTTTGGGTGAATATGAATCGGAGAAGAAATCTCGCAAGCGTCCAGCTAAAGAAGAAGATGCCAGCGGCAGCAATGCTGGCCCTGCCAAAATTGCCAAGCAGTCAACACTAAGCATGTTCCACATTTCCAAGCAAAAACCAGGACCACCAATATGCAAGGATATCCTTGAAAAGAAGATTCTCTCGCTTGTGGCTAATGGGCTCCTACCATTGAGCCTAGTTGAACTACATGAATTTAAGGATCTTCTTTCATGTTAGTATAACTCAAATATTTTGCTATTTTTTCCATAGCTAATATCTGATTAAAATAATTAATCATATTATTTGTATGAACATTAGACTATCGCTAGCCTAGCTAAATATTTTGATATTTTTTCCATAGCTAATCTATTGTATTTGTTTTAATTTTTAAATATTTTTTTCAGACGTCAACCCGGCTGTTCAGGTGCCATCTAGACGCACCCTGGCTAGATCTCTTGCAACAACAACCAGTACAATGAAGGAAGACATACAAGCAAAACTGGCAGCAGTTGACCATGTGTGTGTTACATGCGACATATGGTCAACTAATCACCGCAGTTTCATGGGAGTCACTGCGCATTGGGTATGCTATTGATTTAGTGTATTATTTTTATATAATTGATAAATTGACCATTGGTGATAGACTGATAGTCTGATAGACTTATAGTATAATCTTTTCAATTATTCGACATGTGTTCCTCATTCATTAATTTGGTGAGTCTTCATTTTGCTGTGATTCACAGTAATTTCACACTAATTCACTGATTCTGTCATCTGTCATTGTGTCTGATTCACAGCAAAATGTGGAAGAGTCCATATTCACAGGCTGTGAATATGGACTCTTCCACATTTTGCTCTTATGGGATGGGTCACTGATGTGGTGGTATGGTAGGCGACTCATCGCTGAATTGCCTCCTTTATATCACATAGTTCTTCTCTTCAATGTTTGGTGGCGCAGTTTAGCTGGTGCGTGTCTAACCAATATTATTAAATTAAGTTAAAAAAATGTTCATACAAACATTGATTTTATATTCTTACATTACAGATCAATGATGACTTGTCGCGAGGATCAGCTGCACTGGCATGCCGAAGATTTCGTGGAACACATAGCTTTGATAAAATTGCTGGAATATTGGACAGGATCAACTCGGAGCATGGTTTATCTTATAGAAAAGTTGTATCTACAGTCACCGACAATGCATCGAACATGGTGAAATGCTTTAAAGAGTTCGGTGTTCGTGTTCAGAATCGTACTGACGACATTGATGAAGATGATGCAGATGAAGATGATGATGAAAAAGATTCAGATGAAGAGGTTATCATCAGCAACTTTCCTGAACATTCAGGAGAGCATGGAGAGGAGTCAGTGAAACTATCATCCCATATTCGATGTGCCTCCCACACATTGAACTTGGTAGCAACAACTGATGCAGATAAAGGACTGAATTCACCTGGACTAAAGAAGATAAAGCATTCTGCAATGGGAAAATGTTCGGCGCTGTGGAATGCTGCTGGTAAACCCAAGTCAGCAGAAAAAATACAGGAAATAACTGGCGTCCAATTTAGGTACCCATGCGTCACCCGATGGAACTCAATGTACGACTCATTAAGCCAAATATATAAACATAAGAACGACGTGAATGTAGCTCTTGAAGAACTGAATCTACCCATCCTCAAAGACAATGAATTGGAATTTATTTCAGAATATTTGTCTGTTCTAAAACCAATTGCAGCAGCCCTCAACAAATTACAGGCAGAGAAAGAATGCTACTACGGTTGTCTTCTTCCAACAGTCCTAGTGACTCAAGATGCCCTCGCAAGATTGGAGCCTATCCAACCAAACGACCTGCGCTTGAGACACTGCATGCCATTACTGGCAGCAGTCGTCTCTGGCTTCAATGCCAGATTTGGTCATTTTTTGTCGTTGAGCCCCGAGGTAACTGATGCCGTTTTGGCCTCAGTATCTCATCCGTATTTCAAACTTAGATGGATATCATTGTTGCAAGGGCCTAATTTCGGCGATCATGAAGCAATCAAGTCTCAAGTAAAAGACAAGCTGCAAATGGCTGTAAGAAATTGTAATTCTGACAGCAGTGGTAATAGTTCGGTGAACTCAGACTCATCATCTGAAGACGATTTCTTCAGAACTATGGACGGCTCATTCTCTGCTCCTAACAACAAGGAAGACTTGGAAGTCCTCAATTATTTGCAGGACACCAGTAAGGCACTCGACTCTTTAGATAGGTATCCTGCTATAAAGAAGATCTTCAAGAGGTATAACACCACGCTACCTTCCTCTGCACCAGTGGAACGGTTGTTTTCGTTTGCTGGCATGGTTCATAGCCCCAAACGAAGTCGTCTCTCGGATGGTAACTTTGAACAATTGGTTTTGCTGAAAGCAAATGTTTACAGCGGTTGAACATTAAATTAACACTCTTAACTTGCGGTTTTTACCCTTATATTGTCAGTAATTGCGTACTGCAGTAAAACTGTAAAATTAAATTCTATGTAAAAAATGTTTACTTATATATGCTGACCATTCATTGATATGGGTTATGGACCTGGTGAAATGAGAATTGAGAAAAATAGAACTAAAAACTATATGTAGGTCATTTAATAGTTTTTTCTTTGCTGATAAGTTATGATAATACTAAGTTTTAAGTTTACCACCTGAAAAACTGAAAGGGGAATCGTCAATCCCCGTGGTTTAGATCAGGTGACATGGGTAGGATGCGATGCTTGTATTGCCTCAGCCCTCAGGGGAGTATTAGGAGTGATACTTTTCAGGAGTGATTAACAAAATAATTTGTTTTTGTTTACTCTACAAGAGTACAACTTTTTTCAATTCATATAAAAGTGATCTTAAAAAGTGATCTTGAAAAGTGATCTTCAAGATCACGATCTTGATCTGGATCTTCAAGATCACATTTTTCTGGTGATCTGATCTTGATCTTCAAGATCACATTTTTCTGGTGATCTGATCTTGATCTTCAAGATCACCAAAGTTGGTGATCTTGCCCATCTCTGCTCATATCCATCTGACATAGACTCATTGTTAAAGGAGTTTTCTTCTGTTTTTGGGCCTGAAGTAGGCAACTAAAAGGCCATCAAGTCTGCATAGAAGTAGATCCTAATGTAACTCCGAAATTTTGTAGGCTCGTTCAATTGCGCATGCACTGCGGGAGAAGGTAGATTTAGAAATTGACAGGCTGCTAAGATAAAATTATGAACCAGTCACACACGCTAAGTGGGCTGCCCCAGTAGTTCCTGTACTAAAACCGGACAAGTCGTGCGGTTATGTGGGGATTACCGTTTAACAGCAAATAGAGCGTCTTCTAGATTGCTCCTATACCCAAGCCTGATGAATTATTTAGCTCTCTTGCTGGGGTAAATATTTCACAAAACTCGATATGTCCCAAGCCTATGCTCGACTAAGTTTAGACGAAAACTCTAAAGAATTAACTATCATAAATACGCACCGAGGCCTATATAAGTACAATAGGCTATGCTATGGAATAGCATCGGCTCCAGGTATTTTTCAGAGGACAATGGACCAAGTTCTAGTCACATTCCAGGGGTACTTTGCTTTCTAGATGATGCCCTCATTTCAGGTTCGTCTAAAAAGAACACCTAACTAGATTAACCACGGTTCTAAAAAGACTCTGGGATGCCGGACTTAAGCTAAAGAGAGAAAGTGTTTGGGTCACTAATGAGGTTTCATATTTAGGGTTCCGCATAGATGCCTCAGGCATTCATCCAACGGTGGATAAACTAGAAGCAATAAAAAGGCACCACCTCCACAAAACATCACACAGTTACAAGCTTATTTAGGTCTCCTAAACTTTTATAGGAAATTTTTGCCTAATGCATCGACTTTCCTTGAACCCCTAAATAAGCTATTACGATCTGGGAACAGTGGAGATGGGAGAAAACCAAAAGGAAGCATTTGAGGCTTCAAGGACGTACTACTAAAGTCCACTCTCCTGGTGCATTATGATCTAAACTTCCTCTCGTATTTCAGCAGACAGCAGTTCTTATGGAATGGGGCAGTGTTATCTCACCACATTGATGGTGTAGATAGGCCTATCTGTTTTGTTTCTAGAACACTAACGAACGGAAAGACGGTATGCACAAGTGGAACGTGAAGCATTAGCTTAGTATTTGCAGTAAAAAATTTCATTTCTATCTATGGGTCATGAATTAAACTAATTACTGATCATAAGCCTCTTTTAGGTTTATTTTCACCTAATAAAAATATTCTAGTTATGCCTCAGGTAGGATTCAACGATGGCACTGATTCTACAAGCCTATAAATTTGACTTAGTACATCGGTCAGGTAAACTTCTAGGTAGGCTGATGCGCTAAGTAGGTTGCCCTTAGAAAATCCAAATGATGTGTACCTATACCTACAGAATGGGTTCACTTGGTGGAGTTTTTGGAATCCACTCCAGTATCTGCGGTAAATAGAGCAGTGGACAAAATCAGACCCTATTCTGTCTAGGGTCATCCATTCTGCTCAGTTGGTTGGCCTACTAAGGTTGAGAGTGAATTACAGCCTTTTTATCAACGTCAGTCTGGCTCTCGATTCAAAATGGCTGTCTCTTATGGGGCCACAGAGTGATTATTCCAAATAAGGCAGGTCGAATTTAGTGAAGGAACTTCACGCTGAACACATGGGCGCAACAAAAATGAAAGAGCTGGCGAGAGCTTATTTCTGGTGGCCGGTTTAGATGGAGAACTCGAATCATTGGTTCGTTCCTGTCAAAGCTGCCTAGAGAACAGAGATCTTCCAAGGAAAAGTCCACTTCATCCTTGGGAATGGCCTACTATACCGTGGCATAGGATCCATGTTGACTATGCAGGTCCTATAAATAATACTTATTTCCTAGTCATTGTGGACGCCTACTCTAAGTGGGTGGAAATTTTCCAACCACTTCCACGACTTCGGGTGTTACTATTCGCTTACTCCGTTCGGTTTTCGCTCGATGGGGTTTACCCGTAGTCCTGGTTTCGACAATGGTACTTGTTTTACCAGTGAGGAATTTCGTTCTTCGTCCACCTAAATGGCATTAGACATGTCCGGTCTAGTGTTTTCACCCGTCTACTAACGGTCTCGCGGAAAACATGGTCCGTACTTTCAAGTCGGCCTTGCGTCATTCTCGTGGGGAGGAAATGCAAGTGGTGTTGATAAATTTTTGTTAAATATCGAATAACACCACACACCACGACGGGGTGTCTCCTCTAAACTCTGATTGGCCGGGGAATTCGTTCAGTTTTCGATTGTTACGTCTAAACGAAACGTTACAACAACGAGTTTTACGCCATCAGGAAAAACAGAAGTTGTACCATGACACTAAAAGAGGAGAGTTCTAGAAGCGCAACCTAATGATCCAGTTATGATTCGCAACTATGGGGCTGGACCAAAATGGGTTCCTGCAACTGTGCAGGAGAGAACGGGCCCTGTTTCCTTCAAGTGCCAACTAGAAGATGGTCGTTCTATTAAACGCCATCAGGACCAGATATGGGAACGTGAAGTGCAGAAGGACCAGAGTCTTCCGGAAGAGAGAACTGATCCTCCGGAAAATGGTTCAACTTGCCCGCCTATACAGGTTGCACCTAATCCTACTACATCAACCCCGCTCCGCAGGTCGTCTAGGGTTCCTCATCCCCCTGACAGACTAAACTTGTAGGGGAGGAGTGAGGTGACGTGTATGTATAATATGTATATAGTCTAAAAGTCACTAAAGGGTAAATATCACTAAATCTAAGCTGAATGGAAGAGCAAGTCATAAACGAACCAACGCGGCTGTTCGTATTGCTTTGGTCTGGCCTAGACATGTTTTTTCCTATCTGACCTAATCTTTGGTGCTGAGTATAATTAGGTGATGTTTCTAAGGTGACAAATGGGGTAGAAAGTTGTTCGTACTTAAGTATAGTTAGGGGTAATGTCTATAGCTTCTAAATTGGTACTGTAAGAGAGAGTTAGGTAGGCTGTTTGTGAGACACAGGAATAAAACGGTAGGCTTCAAGGAATACCTAATTCAACGCACCGGTAAGTGCTTTTGATTATTTGCTAGAACCAAAGTAACCTAACTGGGGTGTCTACCCCACGCTATCACAATTCCAAAGTGCTATAACAGATGCCAAAGAGATTGCAGAGCAGCTTGAAATCGAGCCAGAATTCAAGACAACACAGGTTAGACGAAAAAAAGATGTGTGTTTTCTATGAAGGTCAAGACCAGCCAATTGAAGATGCTGAAGAAAAATTTAAAATTTCTGTTTAACGCAATTTTAGACACTGCCATATCCTCCCTGGAATGACGATTCGAACTGAGAGAACATCACTCAAAGTTTGGCTTCATGTACATGTTCACAAAGATGTCCAAGACAGACTTACATAAGCAGAGCAAAGATCTCGAACTTGAACTGACTGATGGAGAAGACCGCGACATTGATGAATTCATGCTTGCTGAGGAAATGGAAGCGTTAAAACCAATTCTTCCAGAAGATATACAAAGTGATCACTGAAGATATTGGGCTTCATCACTTTGAACAATCGTTCTGTGGATTTCCCAAATTTCACAACTGCATTGCGAATACTACTGACTATTCCAGTTACTGTTGCATCTGGGGAAAGAAGTTTCTCAAAGTTGGAATTAATAAAAACGTATTTACAGTCGACAATGCTGCAGGATCGACTCAGTAATCTGGCGATCCTCTCCATTGAAAACGACATTGCGAGAAACTAATTATACAGATCTCATTGCCGAATTTGCCACTATGAAAGCCAGAAAGGTTTCCTTGTGATCACATCCAAAATAAATTATATTTGTTGTTGAATCATTGTTCTTTTCTTTCAGTGAGCATGCACCCACTATGGGTAGGTAACTTTAATCTTAGGGCCCCACTTTAAAAATCTCGAATTGGGCCTCGTCCTGGGTAGAGATCTCCTCCAGAACCCAGCACTAGAAGGTTTTGTCTCTTTCGATCCTGGCTTCTGCTCCCCTGGATTGTCTCCCCACTCTTCCTTTAACACTTGTACGGGTGTAGTACATGCTCCCCGCCTTTTGGAATACTCAGAATCGGGTCTTCTCACCCGCCTCTACTCTTAGAAAGTGACCCGTGTTTACCGCCCACCCGGTATGGTTTAGGGCACAAGGATCCCATCTTTCTTATTGACCCTGACCTTTGCTTGTTCCCAATTACCTGAGAAAATTAGGGCTGGTTATCTTCAATTTCCGGTTCGTCGTTACATCCCCGGACCACGCCGATGTTTTACTTGCCAGAGGTTTGGACACGTCAGTAAGACGTGCCGAAGTTCTCCTGGCGTTTGTGTCAACTGCGCGCCCCCAACACATGGTTCCTCCTGTTCGAATCATCCTCGCTGCGCAAACTGTTGAGAAGATCTACCTCTTCGAGCGTGAGGTCCTGTCGGTCCGGGAGTCAGACTAAATCAGCTTTCAGGAAGCGAGGGCCCGCGTTAGGTCCTGATTCGCTCGCCCAGGCCTTACGTTTGCTCAAACACTGCGCTCCTCCGGCCCGACTACCTCCCGTTCGCCCCGGACTTCGTCCACCTCCGTACCGCCCTCTTCCACACCCTATCATTCTAAGTCTGATGAGGCCTCGTCCACCCATCCCTCTTATCTCATCCTCTTCCTTCTCGTCTCCACCCCCTGTGTTCACTGTTCCTCCAGCCCATCCCCCTAGAACTTCCAATTCCACTGTTCCCATCTCCCCCACCTCAGTAACAACCAACCCGCTTAGTCTCCCTCCTGAAACCATTGCTGATAGTTCAGCATATATAGCAAAAACCGACCCCCTCTTCTAGACTCTCCTCCCCTCCTCGCTCTTTGGTTAAACGACCCATCAGCCGCCGGCGTATGGGTCCCTCTGCCAAGCTTCCTTGCTCAGGCCCCCCGTCTCCTCGTCCGCTCGCTCCCTCTTCCACCAGTTCTCTTCCTCCTACCCTCGTATCCCATCTGCCTTCAAAGAGCCCTTTCGTTTTGCCGTCTCCTCTGAATTCCCTTGTTTTCCTTCGCGACTGTCCCCTTCCCTCCTCTATTCCTGATGGGATTTGTGCGGCCTCTGAAATTCGAATTCAAGCCGACATCTACCACCCTCCTCCTTCTCCACCGTCCCACTCCCTTGGTAACCTCCCGATGCCCTTAGCACCTTCATCTCCACCCCGGAATCCGGACCCACCCCGGCCCGCTTTGAACACTCCTTCCCCCCACCCCGCTCTCTCCTAGACCTTCCGATGCCCTCGGCATATTCTCCTCCACCCCCAGCTCAGAAATTAGATTCACCCCATCCTGCTTCCTACCCCCATTCTCGCATTCCCGACCCCCTCCCCGAAATCTAAAACCCTCCATCCCCTTTCATCCGTTCATCAATCACCCCTTCTTCAACCCACTGCCTCCACCTACCTCACATATCATATCACCTGTGATGCTCTGTCCTCTATTCCAAAATCTACATTTCCCCGCACCTCTGCCCCTTCGGTTCCATGGTGGACCCTGTCATGCACTCTGGCTGTTTAGGCTAAGAAGTCGGCCTTTCGTCGTCTTCAACGTAATCCATCCCAAGCAAATTCAATAGCCTTTAAACGTGCGCGAGCTCAGGCCCGTCGCACAGTCCGTGAAGCCCGCCGCTCTTCTTGGCGAGCGTACGTCTCCTCCCTCACCCCTTCCTTCCAAATCTGGAGCAAGATTCGGAAAATTTCCGGAAAATCCACTTCTCATCCTTCTCCTCTCCTCATGATCGACGGACGAGTGTCCTGTCCTACTGCGGTGGCCGAGACCTTGGCCTCAACCATAGCCTCCATCTCCCGACACGACGGTCACGACTCACGACCACCGTGATCCTGCCTTCCTGCGTCGTAAGGTGTGGTGGTTTTTTGGTTGCATTTTTGTCTTTTTCCGCTTGGGGGAAGAGGCTAGTGAAATGCAAATTACAGTTCAAGGGTTCTTGTATTGACCCTAGTTTGTGTTCAGGCTATTTTGATTATGCCTATTATTGGTCAAATAGGCCCCTATTTGGAGGGCGAGGGAGATTTTGACACGTACACAGATAGAGTGAAGTTGTTCATTGCAGCGAATTCAATACCAGATGATAAAAGGGTACCATCTTTTTTAACTGTAATAGTCCCTAAAACTTATAGTCTAGTTAAAGATCTGGTAGCTCCTAAGAGTACAGCAGAGTGTAGCTATACAGATTTAGTTACAGTTCTAAAAGATCACTATAAGCCTCAAGTGGTAGTGATTTTTGAGAGATTCAGTTCTATTCTCGAAATCAGCTGTAGGTGAATCATTTGCTGATTTTGTAGCTAGCCTAAGGAAACTGGCTAGTACTTGTGAGTTTGGCCCTAACCTAACAGAAATGCTACGGGATAGATTTGTCATGGGTTTGAGAGAGGGCCACTCAGCGAGAACTATTGACAATTAAAAACCTAACTGGTAATTTTTTACTATCAGTCCGGCCTCTGGAAACTGAAAATAAAGTTTACCATAAGACTCTTTACATTTTTTTAAACAACTTTTATTAAGTACAATATGAAGGCAAATGCCGATTAAAGCTATAAAATTAATGTTAAGAAATTATTTTTTTGAGCAATAAAATCGCGGATCATGTTTTTGGGAGTGATAAAATGGCTGATCCCACAAAGGTTAGGAAGGTACCGCTAACAAAATTGGGGGTTTGACCTGAACTCATAAGATTTTAGTGTTACGATGGCGTCGGTTTGCCGATGGTTGTAATTATTCACTGTGTTTAACTTCATGCAAATTTTTTGATGATGGAAGAGGCTGCATTTAATTTTTATGTAGAACACGGTGTATTGCTAAAAGAATTTATTTGCCCTAGAAAAACAAGGAAGGTATTGTTTGTGGTAATAAGTGTGTTTCGATAAAAAACAGAAAAGCATTTCGTTGCCTATAAAGGTAAGAGTAGTACCTAAAATTAGGTTAGGTTAGTATAGTTTTTACGGTATATATAATATATACAGTGAATATATACAGTGTTCGTTTTACTACATATATATAAATGTGTATATATACTGTATATACCTTTTAGGTCACTCATGTTGGCTGTTTTCTACAATTTCCATAATTTATATATCAATGGATTAGTTTTTACATCGCGAATGCACCCTAGATAGTCTCTACTGAAGGAATTACCCGCATTTTAGGGTATTTTTTCACACTTATACCCCAAAACAAACTTCATGTCCTAACTTAGTTTTGGGCCAGTTCCCTCACTTGAGACTATCCAATCGCATTCCTGGTGTAATAACGAATCCATTGATCTATAAATTATGGGAATTGAAGAGACCGGAGTAATAGTAAAAAATTACCGGTATTGTTTGTGATAATAAGTGTGTTTTCAATAAAAACAGAAAAGCATTCTGTTGCCATAAGTAAGAGTAATACCTGAAATTAGGTTAGGTTAGGTTAGTATAGTTTTACGGTATATATAATATATATAGTGTTCGTTTTACTACATATAGTAAACCCTCAATTTAACGGACTCCAATGTAACATTTTGGATTTAACAGACTGGACAAATAATAATACAGTGGAACCTCAATATATGAACTTAATCCATTCCTGAGGGTTGTTCCGATATCGAATTGTTTGTATATTGAATCAATTTTTCCCATAAGAAATAATGTAAATTGGATTAATCCATTCTAGACCCCCAAAGTTACCCCTTACAAAACATTTTTAAGTCAAAATATTGGTTAATTAAACCTGTAAATAAGACTTACATGCATAAAATCATACATGAAACCTGTAACAACAATAAATAATGCAATATTATACAAATAATGAAAATTTAACCTGAACTTTACCTTTGCTGAGGAGTGTCCTGGTAATGCTCTCTCTTCTTGGGTGATATAGGTTCTCTTAGGCATTTTTTTCCAGAAGAGGCCTGTCTCATCACAATTAAAAACTTGCTGAGGGATAAATCCCTCAGTCTCTACATAGTTTTTGAATTCATTAACAAATTTTTTGGTAAATGTACAGTATTACACCCGTCTCCCTTTCGAGGTGAAATTTATGTTTTTCCTACGGTTTTTGATGTGTTTTGAGCGAATCTGACCTTCAAAACCGTTGGAAATGACTCGTTTTTGAGATAACCCCCCCCCCCCCCCCAGCCAGCAATGTGGGGGAAATCACAGAAAATGAGTCATTTCCGACGGTTTTGAAAGTCAGATTTGTTCAAAACATCAAAAACCATAGGAAAAACAAATTTCACCTTCAAAATTGACCTAACCTATCCTGACCTAACCTATCCTGACCTAACCTATCCTGACCTAACCTATCCTGACCTGACCTGACCTAACCTATCCTGACCTGACCTATCCTGACCTGACCTATCCTGACCTGACCTATCCTGACCTGACCTAACCTGACCTATCCTGACCTGACCTATCCTGACCTGACCTGACCTATCCTGACCTGACCTGACCTATCCTGACCTGACCTATCCTGACCTGACCTGACCTATCCTGATCTAACCTATCCTGATCTAACCTATCCTGACCTAACCTATCCTGACCTAACCTATCCTGACCTAACCTATCCTAACTTAAAAGAAAAATAGGAATTACCTTTAAAATCTAAGACAGAATAATCACAGTACCGTCTTTTCTTTGTTTTAAGCACAACGTAACTTTTTCTACAATGCCACAGTTTCTGGTCTTGACGATATGTGCACTCCATTTTACAATGTGGACACTTCACTACTGTCGGTAGAACACTGAGCACACAGAAACTCAACACTTTTTTCTAAATTTTCATAGAAAGCGACAATACAGCGGTAATAATCGAATGAACACATGTCACACAAAGCCATTCCGGTAGCAAACTAATTCAAATTCGAAATGGATGGAGCGCTCTGATTGGGCAAACATGTGACGGCAACACAAACGAACACACAAGCAAAGGTACGAAAACACAAACGAATGTACAAACACACACTAGATACATATCAAAAAAATGTTTATATCTCAAAAACGAAGCATTTGCGACGGAAATGCTATAGAATGAAAGTGTCTTAGAATTAAAAAATCTACTTAATGAACATTAATAATTGCTGGACGTTAGACGGGTGTAATAGTAGAATAATACCAATTTTTTAGCCTCTTCTTGGTTAGAATTGGCAGCATCCCCATGCCTTACTACACTATGAATCCCAGTTCTCTTTTTAAATTTATCAAACCAGCCCCTACTTGCCTTAAAATCATCACTGGTTCCAGGTGTGTCTCGCTTAAGGTCACTGTGTAACTGCTTTGCTTTTTCG
Organism: Bathynomus jamesi; assembly: GCA_023014485.1. NCBI lineage: Eukaryota > Metazoa > Arthropoda > Malacostraca > Isopoda > Cirolanidae > Bathynomus > Bathynomus jamesi. The sequence continues at coordinate 193,454 of JAJOZX010007421.1, read as the reverse complement.
CAGATTATTGTTTCTGAAACACTATCACCAGCCAATTGTTTTTCATAAATCCACACTAACAAAAGTTTTTCCATGTCTTCAATTGTCTGTGACCTTTTTGTAGCAAGAATTTTAACTCCTCTCACCACATCAGCCCCTTTGATTGCGTCTTTATTTTTAAGTATGGTACATATGGTAGATTTCGCCATGCCCTATTTAGTGGCGAGGTCCGAAACACGTGTTCCGCTTTCCCACTTTGAAATAAGTTCTTTTTTTAATTCAATTGTGGTTCTCACAGCTTTCCTTTTAGGTTTTTTTTTCTTCACTACACTTCTTTGGGGCCATGGTCACTTAATTTTAATAATAATATAAAAATAACACCAAAGAATAACAGTGGATTCACAAACGTTTCACGGAGCTAAAAAAAAAAGTGATGCGCACCAAACGCTGGCTGGAGAGAAACTGACCAGCTTCTTTCGGTTCGGATATGAGGGAATGGTTCGTATACAAGGACAATTTTTTCTTGAAAAAGTTGTTTGTATACCGATTTGTTCGAATAGAGATGCGTTTGTATATTGAGGTTCCACTGTACAGTACATTAATTAATAATAATTTTAAAAAATTAAAAAAAAAAAAATGTTAAAAAGGTGAGTAAATATTACATATTCTTTATTATAATTTAATAATTTTATATTGTACAGTACTGTATATTGTATTAAAGCTTTTTTTTTACATTAAAAACAATAAAAAATGCCCCCCCTAGGTTACATTTGATTTAACAGACTTTTGGCATTAACGGACACCCCTTCCCCCTATTAGTCTGTTAAATCAAGGTTTACTGTATATATAAATGTATATATATATATACTGTATATATATTATATATATATATACCATATATATATATATATATATATATATACCCGCAAGGGGGTTCTAAGCTCGTGCTCTTGAGCGCTCTTTGTGCTCGTTTGTACGTGCTTGTTCCTGGAGGTTTCACGTGCGCCCTCCCGGCCCTAGCACCCAAGGATGCTGGGGCTCGACCCTGCAGTCCTTGTCATCCTTGGTCTTTTTCCACTTCGACTGTCCCCTCCACCCTTTCTTTTTCCTCTGTCTTTCATCTCACTTTTTCTTTGTTTTTCCGCCGAGATATGCCCTTTTAAATAGAGGTGAATCGGTTCTTCCTGAACTTAAAAAAAAAAAAATATATATATATACCTTTTAGGTCACTCATGTTGGCTATTTCTACAATTTCCATAATTTATATATCAATGGATTCGTTTTTACATCGCGAATGCGCCCTAGATAGTCTCTACTGAAGGAATTACCCGCATTTTAGGGTATTTTTTCACACTTATACCCCAAAACAAACTTCGTGTCCTAACTTAGTTTTGGGCCAGTTCCCTCACTTGAGACTATCCAAACCGCATTCCTGGTGTAATAACGAATCCATTGATCTATAAATTATGGGAATTGAAGAGACCGGACTGATAGTAAAAAATTACCGCCTTACTTCCTGTAGACCTACTATTTAGGTTAATATTAGATTTAGGCCTGACCAAATTCACATCACCAAGTGCCTTTGCATCCTTAGCAGCAGCTTCCCTAGTTGTGTCCAGTACTACTGCAGCATCAAAAGTTAGGGTAATTTTTTACTATTACTCCGCTCTCTTCAATTCCCATAATTTATAGATCAATTGATTCGTTATTACACCAGGAATGCGATTTGGATAGTCTCAAGTGAGGGAACTGGCCCAAAACTAAGTTAGGACACGAAGTTTGTTTTGGGGTATAAGTGTGAAAAAATACCCTAAAATGCGGGTAATTCCTTCAGTAGAGACTATCTAGGGTGCATTCGCGATGTAAAAACTAATCCATTGATATATAAATTATGGAAATTGTAGAAACAGCCAACATGAGTGACCTAAAAGGTATATACAGTATATATACACATTTATATATATGTAGTAAAACGAACACTGTATATATTCACTGTATATATCCAAAGGTTAGCCAAAGAAACTCTAAAAGCAGATAGCTCAAAAAATTGGTCTAAGCAAAGTGCTGAACCAGAAAAACCTTGTACTGGCTGTGGCAAACAGCATTGGAAGGTAGACTACCCTTTCATGGAGGCAGTATGTTATAAATGTAACAAGGTTGGACATATAGCAAAGGTTTGTTTTTCTAAAGTGCATAAACCTCCTTTATCAGCCAGCAGTATAAAGCAGTCATAGATAGGCTCTGAATATATTTTCAGTCAGGATGGCACTACAAATGCTGGTCCTTATATTATAGATGCTACTATAAATAAAGTCAAACTTCCAATGGAACTGGATACAGGTGCAGCTAGAACTATAATTTATAAAGATTATTTTGTAGAAAAATTCCAAAACTCCATACCACTATATATCATTCTAAGGCTACTCTGAGAAAATATGGAAATGTTGAGATGCCGATAGTAGGAGAGGCTAAAGTTCAAGTTACAATAAATGATACAAAGTATCACAAACAGTTAACACTTTTAGTGATTGATGAACCAGGTCCTACTCTTCTAGGTAGAGATTGGATTCATGCTCAACTTGCCTATTCATAACATTATAGTTGATCATCAATCAATAAATTGTTCTGTAATACCTAATAATATCTAAGAACTTTCTTTTAACCCTTTAATGCCCAGTGTGTGAAATTTTCATCATTAACTTTGGAAGCAATTTTAGACCTTCCAGTTCCCAATGTGTGAAATTCAACACATTTCGTATTTTATTAATTATGAATAATAAAACTGTAAAATATATTTTTCAGTTATTTTTGGTCCAATTAAACAATTTTTATATCCCAATTTTTTTTTTACTTTTTTACTTAATTTGGGTATGAAAGGGTTAAAGGAATTTCCAAAATTATTTGGGCCTACTCTTGGCATGCTCAAAGATCATAAAGTGTGTATTGAATTGGATAATGAAGTCAGCCCTAAATTTTGTAAAGCTAGGCCATTGCCTTATGTTCTAAGAGAAAAGGTAGAATTGGAGCTAGACAGGTTCACTAAGGAAAAGGTTATTGAACCTATATCACTCATTCTGGGCAGCACCTATTGTCCCCATGTTAAAACCTAATAAGAGTGTTTGTATTTGTGGGGACTACAAAGCAACTGCTAATAAGGCTATTCTAATAGATAAATATCCTATTCCTAATCCTGCTGATATTTTTAGTAAGTTAGCTAGAAATAAATACTTCTCTAAGCTGGATATGTCCTAAGCCTATGCATAGCTGGAGCTTGATGAAAAATCTAAGGATATATCAACTATAAATACTCACAAGGGTCTATTTCGTTATAATAGATTGTTATGGTATTTCATCATCAGCTGGCATTTTCCAAAGAACTATTAGTCACATATTAGATGGAATTTCAGATGTGGTATGTTACCTGGATGACATCCTTATAGCTGGAAAAACAGAAGCAGAACATACGTCTAGTCTAAGGACAGTTTTGCAGAAGTTAGCAGCTGCTGGTTTAACTCTAAATAAGGAAAAATGTATCTGGATAACTAATGAAATTCAGTATTTGGGATTTAAGATTGATTCAGTAGGTCTGCATCCTACTAAGGATAAAGTTGATGCTATTTGTAAGGCTCCTGCACCTACTAACGTCACTCAGCTTCAAGCATATCTAGGCTTGCTTAATTTCTATAGGAAATTTCTACCAAATGCTGCTACTACGTTGGAACCACTAAATAAATTACTCAGGAAAGACATTAAATGGAGTTGGGTTAAAGAGGAACAGTCTAGTTTTCAACAGTCAAAGGAGCTCTTACTCAATTCTCATGTTTTAGTGCATTTTGATCCTAAACTACCTATAGTTGTAACTGCTGATAGCAGCTCATATGGCATTGGAGCAGTACTTGCTCATAATATTAATGGGGAAGAAAGACCTATTTCTTTTGTTTCCCACACTCTAAATACAGCAGAGAGGAATTATTCACAGGTAGAACGTGAGGCATTAGGGTCATTCTCTGTCAGATCAACCAGTGCCTAACACCCTCATCTCTCAGATTTTGCTGAAATTTGGTTTATAGGGAGTTTGTGGGCCCTGAATCCATTTCTGAAATTATAAGGTCAATCCGACCAACGGTTCAAGAGATATGACCTCGGGAAATTTGAGGTCACTTGCGAGGTCACTAACATTTGGCGACCCATAACTTGGGTAATAATGGTCACAATTATATAAAAGTATATATATTTAGAATCAGAAAACGACAAGGAATCCAAATATGCAAGTTTTAGAACTCTAGGTTGAAAAATAAAAAAGTTATACTGTAACCAAAATTTGAGGTCACGATTTGACCTCTGGGGTATCAAATGAGAATTTTTTTTTTAAATGTAAAAAATGAAGGCATAGGCATTGGCTATTAGAATCAGCAAAAAAAAGTTTGTTTATGTTAGTATTTTTCATGTAACTAACATATAAGTGAACACCATATTCATAAGTTGTGCGTCAATTCTACCTATTTTTTCACACTTAAGCTCATAATTTGACCTATAGAAATTAAAATTACATTTTTTTATAGATATAAAACAAAGGCAAAAAATGTAAAATTGTATTTCACTGCTAATCTACACTGGCAATAATAGTTATAATAGTGAAAGGGGAAGACCTACTTAGAGGATTCATGTGCTAGCCTAATACAATTTTTGCATGCTCGATGCTCTCATCAATTTCTTTTTGTGGAAAAATGTATTGAATTCTGCTGCCTCCTCTTAGGGTAGGACAACTCATTACAGTTAATATATGATGTCCTGGCACTGCACATGAATCCTTGTTTGATGGATAATAATATGCACTTGATCCTGATGACCAGAGGGATGTAGAAAGTTCACAGTGAAATCATCAAACTCTTCACAATATTCCTCCACAATTCCATACCAAACTTGCATGTCATAAATGCAGCCAACATACTCTCCTGGTTTGACACATTTTAGGTTACCAAGCATTGCAGGTTCATTAGTAAAATGACTTTTCCTTATTCTTTTCTTTTCTCCAATGCCACTTGAAATGGGATACACCATCAGTTCTTCCTTGTTTAGGGGAACAAATCTATGATATTTCTGAGTTCCAGGAATAGCCCTACTATCCTTGAATCGATGTTCCAACCGTTCTTCTGCATCTTTCAAATCAGCTGTAGTTACAAAGAAAAAATTTATCTTCTTGCTCAAGTTTTCTTCACAAAACTGAAACATGTGTTCTGGTGTAAGAATTTGCCTCTCTGTAGTTCTCTGCAAACTGGCACGAGCAGTAGCTCTTTTCATTGTTCCTCCAATCCCATCACATGCATTTTTGCCATGGGATGTAGCAAAGAAGTGCCATTCACAAGACAGACCAAAATCCTCTTCATGGTAACAGAGATTTGTGAAGTTGTATCTGTTCTTATATTGGCCAGCACATCCATCTGAGAAATAGTGCACCTTCTTCAATTGTGGGCATCTGAATTTAACATATGTCATAAGCTTCAATATGAATGAGTAAACCATTATAGTGTTGTGTTTTAGTGATGCAGATAAGAAACAGACACTAAAATGGCTAAGTTCCTGGTCTGCAGATGATCTATAATAGATGACAAAAGGGTGAACTGTACACTGTGAATTGTCCCAGTGAAACCCTTGGGCAGCATCCTGGACAATGAAAGAATAATTCTCAGAGAAATCACCTACTATAACTACCTCGCTCTGAGGTGGGTAGTGTTTCTTTCAACTGCTTGAAGTACTGTGATTGTTGCTGAGCAACAAAGTGATGACGAACCATGCGGGATATTTTCATGCTTAGGGATAATAAGTATTCATGAAGTGGCTCCACCTTATCAACCATTGTACAACGGTCAACAGTCACCCATTGCTTGTAAGATATTTTATTTGGAGCTGATTTCACACTGTCAAGTAACTCAAGAAAATCCAGGACACCCTCTTCTCTTGGGCAATCATTGCAAAGTTGCATCATGCAAGTCTCTCTTTCTGTACTGCAGACACTGTAATCCATAAGATCCTTGTATGAAAGACCTCTTTCTCCCAATGCAGCCAGCTGCAATTTTGGACTTTGATGGTATGTGCAGACACAGACAGAATGAGTCCCACCACTACCGGCAAGCTGAACCATTGTATTTTGATCTGTAAAGATATAGGATTTACAATTAGGTAATATATATTTTTTAGAAAATATATAGCTATACACACTTAATATTTTAGGCCTTGATAGTCTCTGAGGCTCATTAAAACACCATACCCACCAGCCACCCACAGTGCTGGCTGGAACTGTACTAACCTGTAGACAAGGAATTTTGCAACTATCTGTGTTGATTCTGCACTTAGAAAAGTAGCAACATGTTTCAACAGGTTTGTTTAGGCTACATGTGAGCTTAGTCTTCCCCTTCACTATTATAACTATTATTGCCAGTGTAGATTAGCAGTGAAATACAATTTTTATTAAATTCTTGGAGCTTGAGGTCAAATTGATAGCTAAGATATAAAAATTCCTTGAAATGACAAGCAATTTATAAATATGGTGTTCACTTATAAGTTAGTTACATGAAAAGTACCAACATAAACAAACTTTTTATGATTGTTTCTATTAGTCAAGAACTCTGACTTTGTTTTTTATATCTATAAAAAATGTAATTTTAATTTCTATAGGTCAAATTATGAGCTTAAGTGTGAAAAAATAGGTAGAATTGACGCACAACTTATGAATATGGTGTTCACTTATATGTTAGTTACATGAAAAATACTAACATAAACAAACTTTTTTTTGCTGATTCTAATAGCCAATGCCTATGCCTTCATTTTTTACATTTAAAAAAAAATTCTCATTTGATACCCCAGAGGTCAAATCGTGACCTCAAATTTTGGTTACAGTGTAACTTTTTTATTTTTCAACCTAGAGTTCTAAAACTTGCATATTTGGATTCCTTGTCGTTTCTGATTCTAAATATATATACTTTTATATAATAATGACAATTATTACCCAAGTTATGGCTCGCCAAATGTTAGTAACCTCGCGAGTGACCTCAAATTGCCCGAGGTCATATCTCTTGAACTGTTGGTCGGATTGACCTTATAATTTCAGAAATGGATTCAGGGCTCACAAACTCCCTATAAACCAAATTTCAGCAAAATATGAGAGATGAGGGTGTTAATTTCAATTTTTTTTGGTTGATCTGACAGAGAATGACCCATTAGCCCTAATCTTTGTAGTAAAAGTTTCATTTTTACTTGTGGGGTCAGCAGTTTACCCTGGTGACTGATCATAAACCATTGTTAGGGTTGTTTGCTTCTAATACACAAATTCCTGTCTTGGTTGCAGGATGAATACAACGTTGGGCTCTCATGCTACAAGTCTATTTTTTCAATCTAGTGCACTGATCAGGTAAGCATTTGGGTAATGCTGATGCTTTGAGCCAGTTACCTTTAGATGCTTCTATTGAATGTGTCCCAATTCCAACTGAATGGGTTCACTTAGTTGAATTTCTAGGGACAACACCAGTTACAGCTATGATTATTGCTCAGTGGACTAAATCTGATCCTATTTTGTCTCATGTTTATCAGATGGTCTCTAGTGGTTGGCCTATGAAGGTGGACAGTTCTTACCAACCTTTCTACCAAAGATGCACAGAATTGTCTATTCAGGATGGATGTGTCCTTTCGGGGTCTCAGGTTCTTATCCCAGACCTGGGCATGTCTTTTTGCTTAAAGAACTTCATTCCGATCATATGGGTGCTACTCGTATGAAGGAACTGGCCCGAAGTTAGTTTTGGTGGTCTGGACTGGATAGTGACATTCTTTCGCTTGTGAATTCATGCTCTTGGTGTTTGGGGTTATGTGATACTCCTAAAAAGGGTTTTCTACATCCCTGGGAATGGCCTTCCCATCCATGGCACAGAATTCATATTGATTATGCAGGTCCCATCAATCACCACAAACTTTGTAAACATCAGACACACTGCTCTATTTTAATTAAAAACAATCTTTATTTGCTTTTAAATTTCAATTAAAATTACACCACAGTATGTATTAAGGTGCACTGTAAATTATTATCACAATAGATATTTATATTTATTAAAATATAAATTATATTACATAGATAATTTCTAAACAAAATCACAGAGCATCCACCCACTACAGCGTACAATAATAAACTAACCATGCGTGGTTGCTGCATGGTCGCTGCATAACGTGGGTTCAAAATGTGTTTGGAACAATAACGCACTGCGAATTTTTGACGTAATGTGAATACATTATGCTCTATGGGAGCTGCAACGCAATATGAAATAACACACTGTGAATGCAATGTACTGTGGGGGTCCACTGTACAGTGATCCCCCTACCTGCATAAGCGCTGATGTGCGTGAATTCAGAGATAGAATGAGGACATTTTACTATCCCTTTTTTCAATCTGCACAAGGAAAGATTCAAAGGATAGATCAGCACAAATTTTTAAAAATTGTGGTAAATACTAAAATATGACTTATTACCACTTTTTTGCATACCCAGTACAATACGTATGATACTTACACTTATGATACAATGTTACATATGAAACTTGTGCATACAATATGATCAGTGATGGGCATCGATACATGAAAATCGCTAAAGCGATACCGATACATCGATACATGAAGAACGTCTTAGGCGATACCGATACAGCGATACTTTCTAGATGTCTTAAGTGATACTGATACCAATACATGCATCGCCGGTACATTTTTATAATTATTCATTTAATATGTAGGTTAGGGTTATGACTTTTTAATTTTTTGTCATAATATTGTTTCCTGTATCATCAATCGATGAACTTTTGCTTGAAAACAATAAAAAAGGGCCTAATTCCTCAGAATTAAAAAAAAATGTCACCCCGAAAGCAAATATAGTAAAGGGTGTCAGGAAATGATTGCCCCCCCCTGTACAGAAGAAACTGAAAGGAATAGAAAAAAACAGACAAAACCACGAGAAAGAGCGTTTAATTTTGAATAAAAAACACTTGTTTTAATATTGGGTGTTGCCCCCATTTGCAGCTCTGACGGCCATTAATCGACGGGGGTATGATCCCAGAAGTGTCTCAAAGTTTCTCTGAATCGTTCAAAATAGATGATGCCATGGTTTCTGTGAGGAAAAAAATGGTAAGAATTAAAATCACAGGAATAGAATATAATGGTTTTTATTCAGATTTTAACGCTCTTTCAAGTGGTCTCGCCGGTTTTTATCTATCTCTTCTAGTTTTTGCTCTACAGGGGGGGCAATCATTTCCTGACACCCTTTACTATATTTGCTTTCGGGGTGACATTTTTTTTTAATTCTGAGGAATTAGGCACTTTTTTATTGTTTTCAAGCAAACGTTCATCGATTGATGATACAGGAAACAATATTTATGACAAAAAATTAAAAAGTCATAACCCTAATGTAGGTATTAGATATTATTGTTTATACTAGTAATTTGTACACACTGTAAGTAAAATCAACGACATTTTAATGGGTTTTATAGATGTAAATAAAAACATTGCTTTATTTAATGAAAGTATGTTTTAATTTTGTAGGATACATGAATGACTGAAAATATTACACTAACAATTAAAAGTAATTACTATTACCCTTCAAAAATACCAGCTGGCTAAACATCTGGTTAGACAGTCTATTCCTTTTTGGAGCATGAATGTGACCAGCCAAACTAAACAACCGTTCTACAGGAGCAGAGGATGGTAGTGGTGTTAGCCCTGTTCAAAAATCAACTTTTTCTTATTTTCATAGGTTTCTGTACTTTTTCCCATGCTTTTTGACCTGGAAAGGCCGAAAATCACAACCATTTTGACCTAGGTTGTTGGGAAGCATTGCCGCATGGAGCTTTAAGTTTTCTGCCTTGAAATCAGCCAAAAGCACCAGTTCCGGGGTCCCTTGAATCATGTTTTGCACTATAACTTTTTATCTAAACAAGATAGAGCAACAAAATAGGCACCAAATTAAAGTGTTTTTAATCCTCTTTCTAACTTATACAATTATGATAGTCTTGGAACAAGAAATGGCACATTGGTACATACAAAGATTTCAGAAATATCACAAAATTCATTTTCTCACACTCAAGGCAGATAAGGCGCCTTATTCATGACACAAATTTGAGATTAACATTTTGTCACAAGTCTAATCGATCAAGAAGTGAAAGCATTACATGATGATTAATTTCATAATGACATTTACACAGTCAGTTGTTGAGAGTTTGTTTCTTGAAGCTGTCAAAGCGGCGTCTGTTGAACACAGCTTGAAGGAGATAGTCCCTTTGCTTGGCATCTGTTGTTATGACATTTGCAAAGTCGCTCATCATCTTGACACCACGTTCAGCAATGTCATTCACCGCTTTCAGATTCTTAACATAGTCCAACGCTTTTCTGTAGTCCTCATTCTGTGGCCAAGACGTGACAGGTTCCAGAAGCCACTCGGATCCAATGTTCAGTGTGTCCAGCAGGAAATATGATTCTGGGCCAATGAGATCAACCAGGGTGGTCTTAGCTGTGACACTCTGGAATAGAGGCTTTCCTGTTCTGAAGCTGTCTAGCTTCTCAGTGGCATGTAACTGGGCAGCAATGTCATACTTCAATGTGTCACTCAATCTACTGCTGAACAGGGCAAATGGCACGACTTCCTGCATCAGGTACCATTTGTGGTTTTCCATCTTATTAAGTACTGCATCAGCAAGCTCTGGGTCAGTTTTCTTGTACTTCAACATGTCCTGGATTAGACTTAGATCATTCACGGGAGCATCTGCAGCAGACATTGACATCATCCATACAGGAGTGTAGAACAGCGCAAGGAAGGTGTTGAGTCTTTCCAGCTTTGATACAGTGTCTTCATCATACTCAAGTTGATCTGCAAACATCAGCATTTTCATGGAGTACAGGTTTCTGGCCATCCATCTGGCCTGATGAATGGCGCCTGGTCGACTCCAGTGAATACCTCGAGGAGGCGTTCCTCCAAAAACAATGACTGTCAGTTCAGCCATTTCCCTGTAGTCGGCTCTTGGAAGCCTTTCTGCTGTTAGAATGTCTTGGAGTATTTCTTCACTGTTCTTCTTCTTTTCCTTCAGCCATTTGCTGTTGATAGCCAGCATCTTTGGGTTTTCCTTGGACAAGTCCATCCAAACATCCTTCAGATGCTCAAACCAGGGATTATCTGGCCCCTTCACCTTCCCAAACAGCTTCTCCCAAACTGCTCCTACTAGGATTTCCAGGATGTGATGTCGACAGGCCAGATAAAACACCTTTTTGTTCAGCATTTTCTCTAGCAGTTTGGCAGCTCCTCTGTGAACTCCACTGTTACTGGATGTAGTGTCAAAAACAAGGGCAGTAACATTATCCGTAAGTTCCCATGTCTCCAGTAAATCCATTGAAGCCTCAGCCTGAGCTGTGCCAGAAGAATTGTCGATGACAGGTACTCCCAATAACTTTCCTTCAGTGTATGAAGGTGGACCAGACACTAGCACAGCTAAAGTCTCTGAGGTACTTCCAGGTTCACTGCCCAAGACATCTTTGAGCAACTTTCCATCCCAGTTTAAGGCAGCGTACTGTGGGGGGTTTTCACAAAACTTGGACATGTGACTCTGGCTGATATTATACCTGGACAGCATTCTGTTGCGGCGTGTTGTTGAGGTTGAGATGACGAAGTTATCCAGATCAGCTCCTCCAGCTTTCAAGGTGGCAGAAACCATGGCAGTAACTTGATTGTCTGATAAACCAAGATGATCAGCTGTATTGCAGATGACATCACATTCCATGACCTTCCTTGGAAACGTCAAAGTCACACTAGTCACAGTGTCTTGATGGTGAGAACATCCAGGACGAGGCTGATGGTAATCCATGTCCTCTGTGTTAGTGTCATTGTCAGTTGAGTCACCCCAGGTAATGTCATCCACATGAACAACTGCCTCTTGTTCTGCTGCAGCTGTAAAATAGTACATGTTAAGACAGTAATTGTTAAGTACATGCTAAATATCGCAATGGAGTAAAACTTAAAACTTTTTGTGACGTTTAAAGTAATTAGTTTTACCTTGTTCTTGTCTATGCTGCAGTCTTTCATTCCTCGCTGCTTGCTGCAGGGATCTTGTCTCAAAAATCTTGTCATGACCAGACATATGACCTTTCCTCTCAGTCTTTTGGTCTTTGTAGAACCTGATATCCTCATCTTTCTTCTCTCTGGATAACAGTCTGTTGTTCTGTATTTCCTGGATTGCATCTGGAGCGCCTATATCGAACAGGCTGTCTAATTCCAGCACAAATGCTCCTCTTTTTCCTCCAGGGTTACTTGCTCTTCCTTTGCTTTTCACCAGAGCACGATGTTTCTCATGTAGTTTCATGAAGAGCTTCATTGCGTTGTACTTGGTCATTGTCTTGATCCTAGCCATCTGCCAGAATGGATGATAGATTCAACTGTTTCATATGCAAGGTCTTGAACCATGGGCCTCCCTGCATTTTCCGGTAAATTCTGAAGATTAAGGAAATACTGGAACGCCTGTCTGTTGGTGGGAAGCTGGGAACCACTGATAAAAGCTGAAGGGTATCCAACCAGGAAAGTTTCAGTGAAAGATCTGGTAGATGGCCCAGTTGACACCTGCCTGTGGACAGTACGTGGAGGTTCTGAGATATCAACTGTGCGCCCATGGAGCTCCCTCAGCTCCTTGCTTAATGCCATTGTGAAGTTGTAACTTGTAGATGGTTTTCTAGATTCTGATCGAGTTTCTGTTGTTTCCTGAAAAATGATAGATAATTATTATTATTATTATTATTATTAATTATTATTTATTTATTATTATTATTATTATTATTTATTAATTTTATGCTCTTTCATTTGATACCTAATTTGTTGCTCTATCTTGTTTAGATCAAAAGTTAAAGTGCAAAACATAATTCAAGGGACCCCGGAATTGGCGCTTTGGCCAATTTCAAGGCAGAAAATTTAAAGCTCCATGGGGCAATGCTTCCCAACATACTAGGTCAAAATAGTTGTGATTTTTGGCTTTTTCAGGTCAAAAAGCATAAGAAAATGTACAGAAACCTATGAAAATAAGAAAAAGTTGATTTTTGAACAGGCCTATAGTGGTGTGTTATACTTCAGGAAGACCCGTAGAATTCCTGGGTACTGCCTCAGTGATTGGAGAGAATGACTTCCGTCACCCAGATACTGTAAAACTTCCATCTCAGTGGAATCTTGGGTTGCAGAGACATTAGTGGAAGCAGACTCATAACAGAAGAAATCATCTGCACTTCCGTCAGATGCAGCATCACTTAGTTGTTGCTGGGGGGTCTGCTCACTGAGGCTCTTAACAGCATTAACCAACATTTCTTGAACCCTCTTTTTGACAATGTTAGTATTAAATTTGCCTTTTATTGTCATCCACTTTAACTTGAACAGAGGATTTGAAGACGATGCCAGTATTGAGCGTTTCTATATTATATGAGCGTTTCTATATTATGGTTAATTAATCTCAATAACACAAGTACAAACGTGTTTAAACGTTGTGCTGTACTGTGTGACGTGACCAGTAGAGTAGTACTGTCATTAAATAAATATTTAATATTATTATTATTTATGTATATTCATAAATATAACTCAGTAGTGTCATATTATAACATCTATTTAAATATTTAAAAATTCTTATTAATGTATCAAAGTATCAATTTTTTTCGATACATTTAAGAAAATTGTCCTTAGCGATACCGATAAATCAATACTTTTGTCAAGTAGCTAAAATGATACCGATACAAAAGTATCGATTGATACGTATCGGCGATACATGTATCTAGATACTGCCCATCACTGAATATGATACATGTATGATAGGGTGGTTCACAAGCATAGGGAAAATTTAGCATCTGAGATTTCACTTTTGGGTCATTGTTGCTTTTGTTTCTACACTTAATGTGAATAACTGTGTGAAGTATGGTTGGTCTACGGTGTCGTTAAGAGGTCACGCAATCATGCATGATGTGTCTCACTAATGACTGATTACTATAGTATGACTAAATTTGGCTTCGGGTCATTCCATGTCAACTCAGCCACAAAATGGCACTTTTTGCACTCACCCCTTTCAATTTTGCTCATACTTGGCACAATAGCAGATATACATGCCAAACTTAAATTCCAAAATTATTAGAGCTGACTGACCTTTGGTTACTGAGATACAAGGTCACAAAGTTGTGACATTTTGACCTTTTTTGCATTAAATGACTATTTTCAAAATGGTGTAACTAAAAAACTATTAAAGCTAGAGCATTGAGTTTGGTCTCATTTTAAAGCTCTTTAGTAGCCCCTTGTTTATTGTCTCTTGTTAAATATCTCTACTGTGAAAAATAAAAAAATCCCTTCAAAAGTTGACCTTTGACCTTGAATAAAAAAAAAATACCTTCTCCTAAAAAATTCAATTTTTTTACATTAATACCTTGAGTCATGTACAACAAAATCCCAAGAAGCTGTAAGTGGCTGATAACTAGTTCAATGTATAAAAAATAAATGAAGTTGGCATCATTCTTCAATTTTAGATTTTTTTTGTCAGTTCATTTATTTAAAAGTTCTGTTCTGATATAGTGTCAGTGAAGACTTAGTTGATCTTAACATTATTAGTTCAAAAACCTTTTTGTGACCTGTGCCAAAAGAACTTTTAAAAGACAACCAGGGTTAAGCCCCTCAACAGCCCCAAATCTACTGGAGTAGCGCTGATCCAAAGGCCCAACTAGTATATAAGTACTGTCAACTTTACAGAGTTGACTCCTGACTTCAAGTTAGTTAATTTATTTTTACTAAATACATGTATAAAAATTTATTTAATAATTCATAATTGTTCATTGTTTTCTTTTCAGGATTTTCTTTGTGCTTTTGTGATTTCAGAGTACAAACATGGAACATTTAAAACTGAAACAGAAGTGTGCTGATCCTTTGCTGCATCACAAAGGTCAGTGTCGAAAGAAGAGTTTGAGAATTGTACCACAGAAACTTGTAAATAAGCTTCCCGATCTGCACTTAACACTACATCACAGACTTTGTAAGCAGTGTAGAGAACATCTTGAGTCCTTGCCTGAGAAAGGAATAGGCACTTTGAATTCAGACATAAATGATGATTCTTCTTGTAGTAGTGAACCACCTGAAGATCTTGAGAAAATTGAAAATGTTGACAATAGTGATGCATCAACTTCAGAGCAAAACCATGAGATGTGTACTTTGAATGCTTCTTTTGTTTCAATTGGTGAATCACCCATAAAAAAGAGAAAGCTTGTAGAGCAAAAGTCATATGGAGCTAAAAAACTAAGCAAGGTGACAGAGACAGTTAAGAAGAGAATGGAAACAGTTGCAGGAAAAGAGATTTCTGACTCATAATTTAAGGAGCCATCTGGAGATGTAGACTGTTTAGAAATAATAAATCAACTCAAGGAAAAATTCAAAAATGAAAATACTAAAAGAAGTGATAAAATAAAAATCCTCACTGTATTGCCCAAAAGTTGGAGCATTAGGAAAATTGCTTCAGAATTTAACACAAGGCATACAGCATCTATTGCTAAAAAAATAGTTGAAGAAAACGGTGTCCTTTCAGACCCAAATCCAAAGGGTGGGAAAAGAATTAAACAGGATACTGTTGACGCTATTAAAGCATTTTATCTTTCAGAAGACATCAGTAGAACAATGCCAGGAAAGAAAGACTATTGTAGTATCATTGACAATGAAAGAGGAAGGATACATTTGCAAAAGCATCTTTTACTTTGCAATTTAAAAGAAGCCTATCATATTTTCAAAGAAAGAAATCCTTTGGTTAAGGTGGGATTCAGTAAATTTGCAGAATTGCGTCCAAAGCAGTGTGTTATTGCTGGAGCAACAGGAACTCACTCAGTATGTGTGTGTACAATTCATCAGAATGCCAAACTTATGTTTGTAGGAGTTGAATTAGAAAAACTAACTGCAAATGATGACACACCTATTAAGAATGTACGTCATTGTGTTGCCTTTATGGAATGCAATCCTGCCTCAGACAATGTGAACAATGTGGAGATCCATCAGATTTAAAAAACAGACTACTGGACATATTTACAAACAACTTCATTGATATCATAAATTTTAAAAAGTGGACCAATACAGATCGGTCAAATCTTGAATCAGTAGAACTGAATACAGATGAATATATTGACCAATTCTGTAACCAACTGAAAGAATACCAGATACATGACTTCAAGACAAAGATGCAAGCAACTTATTACCGTGAAACAAAAATGTCTTTGAAAGATGGTGAGGTCCTTGCTGTGTGTGATTTTGCTGAAAATTATTCCTTTATTCTTCAAGATGAGGTTCAGAGCTTTCACTGGAACAATGAGATGGCTACTCTACATCCATTTGTTATTTACTATAAAAAGGAAGATGAGATTGCTCACCTTAGCTTTGTTATTATTTCAGAGTGTAACATCCATAACACAGTTGCTGTATATTTGTTTCAAAAGCATCTGATAAAATTCCTAAAAGATAATATCTCATCCATCGGTTCCATCCACAAAATAATTTACTTTTCAGATGGGTGTGCAGGACCATGACTCCAGATTCCTGGGATCTTGGGAGCATTGCTCCAGTAAATTTGACCATGAGAAAAAGTAAATTTGGGTTTGGGTTTTGTTCATCCGCTAGACGTTATGCAATTTTTTTGCGTATACGTTCTTGTACAAACCAATTTTTTTAAATTACAAATTTAGTTATTTTAAGTTTAGTTGGTAATTCCATATTTAACAATTATTTTTATTTTTTGTTAAGCTTCAATGTTTTGATAATTAAAATTTTATTAAAACGTATATTTTTTTAATATAAAATTATCAGGATTGGACTATGTTCCATTGATCTCAGCCAGGTTTGATAAATTGGCCAGATAATTACTTGTGCGGTTTTAAGTAATCCACCATGACTCTAGAATTGAAAAGTTTAGTTAAGTTTAACTTACTTTTACTTACTTTTACTTACTTTACTTACTTTAACTTACCTACTTTTACTTACTCTTCCTTACTTTTACTAAGTTTAAAGCACTTACTTTTACTTACTTTCATTGTACTATATTTACTTACTTTTACTCACTTTTACCATACTATATTTACTAACTTTTACTTATTTTGTATTTTTTCAGGTAGTCAATAATCAATAATCAATAATGGATCTAATATTGATGAAGTTGGAGAGAAAAGTGAGGGTGTTAAAAGGGGTTACTTTTGTGGTCAATGCAAGAACAAATATTAAAAGAAGCAAAACTGGGAGGAACATTTTAATTCCAAAAAAAAATTTGTTACAATACAAGAGGTCCCAGAGTTTGGGCCCACAGCTTAGATATTGCAGTAAAGAAATACCAGGATGAAGTGCAGCAAAGAGATACGGCAAAGCAGTCATTTAGTTTGTTCACAAAATGTGCTAGTGCTAGACCTCAGAAAAATGAACCAACTTCATCAACTGCTAATCTAGAAAATGAAACTTTTTCACTAGATGTTTCACAGACTGAAGAAAGTGCTTCTCCTCCACCTAAGAAACAAAAGGTAAGTGAGGAATCTGCGCATCAGACTAACAAAACTGCTTTAGAGGAATTTGAAAATTCCCAAATCCAGAAGACATTGAATGCAATTTTGCGCCTAACAAAAGAAACTCACCAAGCTGTTGTGGTTAATAAAGAGAAGAGTCAAAATATGCCTTCAAGTTCAAGTGTTGCATCCAAATCTAATAAAAAAAAAGCAACAAATTTGACATTTCCATAGCCCATTTAAGCAAGTGTAAATCAATACAAGAAATCCTGAACAATGATTTGATCAAATCTACATTCAAATTGGTGGAAAAGAAGGATCTAGGGCATGCTGATGATTCATTTTCAGTACCAAGTGATATAATGGAAAACATTGCAAATAGTGACACTAATATGCCTGATGTAGATATAGCTGTTGAGGATGAAGATGATGATAATCAAGAGATATTGATGATGCTTCTGATGATAAAATGTTTACATTATATTGCATAGCTTGCACAGACCCCAAAGCATGTGCTTCAGACAAACATTCTAACATAAAAGGTTACTTCAATGTTAAAGATTTAACCTATGTATGCAAACAAGGAGAAAATCAAGAGAGATGGTTTAGAAATCTGAAAACCCACCTGAAGAGACATTTAATTAAACTTCAGCATCATCAAAGAGCTGCTGTTTATGAAGTGATGAAAACATCTCGGAACACTACTAAACGCATAGAAGACTTATGTGGCAACATCTTATACTACATAATGAAAACAAACACTGCATGGGCTCTATATCCAGTACTTCTAGCTGTATTACATAGGTCAGGTTGTGAGGTTGGAAATTTGAATCATAGCACACATGCGTGCGAGACAATTTGTGAGCTATTAGATAATCAACTTAAAGAACAAACTGTAAAGTGGTTCTTAGAACAAACTTCAGTAACAATAACAGCTGACATTGGAACAATTTTGGGATTAAGCATGCTAGTTGTATTAGTTATGAGTGAAGAAGATAAGACTGTAAAACTTGCTGGGATAAATTTATACGCAGTAAATCAGGAGTTTATTTGGCCAATGAAATTTTTGATGTGTTGAAGTCTCCTAATCACTTGAAACTATCTGAAGAAGCAATTAAATCCAAGGTATCTGGAATGGTTGGAGATGGGGCTTTTTGTAAGGACAACGAGCCATTTAAAAACGAAATGAAAAAGTTGTTTGGAGAAAATTTCAAATTTCGATGGGACTTAATGCATCTTGTGAACAGAGCCCACATTGATGCATTGAAGAAAATTTGTAAACTAAGTGAGCTTTTAGACTTTATTCAGAATCACACTTCAAATCTGAGATCAGGCCTTGACTATACCAATATGGTTCTTGACAATATCATTGGTTTTAAGAGACCAAAACTCAAATCTGATACTCGCATGGTTAATTACGAATTTGATCAATTTGACAGATTTGTGGAAAATTGTGTGTTTTTTGATCATCCACAAGAGAAAGAAATTAGTGCCAAGTTCTATGTATTGATTTCCTATGTAACAAAGATTATGTTGCAAGTAGCTCAAAAAACCACAGTTAGTGCAGAATTTGTAGAAAATATATTTTATAAAGAAGGAGGGAAAACTGTTATGTTAAGAGTGATGGAAACAATTTCCAAATTAGCTAATGGAGGAAATGCAAATGATGTAGTTTCTGAATTTAAGCACGATACCACAGAGCAGCAAAAGGAACTAACAGCTGAGGATTACATCCTAAATGAAGTTTACAAATACATCAAGAAACGTTCTGATTACTACCAGGTTGCTGAAGTTGCTAGACCATCCAGAACCAGATCTGAAAGTAGTTTTACAAAAGACTCAGTGATAAATTGGCTGACAGAATATATAGAACAGCTGTGGAAAGGAATCACAGAGAGATTAAAGCATTTTGATAAAGATGGATCAACTGCCTGGAGTGAAGCACCAGCTGAAGGGACATTCTCCATTCTTGGTTACATTGTTGAACAAAGGATCCATTAAGCCATCTCATTTGACTAAGCTGTGCAGAATTGTGAAGGAGGGTCCAGCTCCAGGCACTAGATCTGCTGTAATGATCACACAGAAAGCCATTGATCAGTGGCCAAGCATACATGGCGGTAAATTCACAACAAATGCCTACATGCAAGGTCTAACATCGTCCACTGTTGCTGCTGCAATGAATAAATAAACTTAAGGTGAGTTATAAACTGTACATTATTTATTATTATGTTTAGCTAAAACAATTTGTAATTGGTATGTCGTCAATTCAAGAGTTTACTATCATTAACCTATCTAGTGGTGTAAGGGAAAAAAAGTAAATTCAGAGCTGTGCTCCAGTAAATTTTTTCAAATCTGGAGTCATGTGCAGGACAGTAAAGAACTGCAAAAACTTTTTGAATCTTTGCCATCACAGAGATGATTTTGGAATTGAGGCAGAATGGAATTTTTTTGCAACAAGTCATGGAAAGGGACCCTGTGATGGTGTTGGAGGCAGTTAAGAGATTAGCTGCAAAAGCTAGTCTACAACGACCTTATGATGAACAGATCCTTACTGCAGAACAGTTATATACATTTGCAAGTGAAAATATTTAAATATAAAATGTCATTTTTCAACCAATAAAGAGCATGAAGAGGAAAGCCAACTTCTCCAAGAAAGACACTCAACTGCAAGGACTATTGCTGGTACACAGAAATTACACCATTTACAGCTAGTTTCATTGACTTCTCTTAAGGTTAAACATTATTCATTATCAGATTATTCAAATATTGAGAAAGTTACTGAAAAGGAAGAAGTTGTGACTGAGGAGAAAATACATGGTTTTGTTACTGCTGCATATGATGGCCATTGGTGGGTGGCATATAGCTGGAAAAGATACCAGAGAATAGAGAAGTAAAAGTCACATTCCTTCATCCTCATGGCCCAAACCCATCATTTGTGTATCCTGGTCGACCAGATGAATTAATCTTACCATATTCAGATATTCTAACACAAGTTGAGGCATCTACTACTAATGGACGAACATACAGGATTTGCAAAGAAGTTACTTTGAAGGCATCCAAAGCTTTGGCAGATCTACAGCACAGAAAGGTAAGAATTCAAAATTAAAATGGTCATGTAACTATATATACACTGCATACATTTTAAGTTATGATAAATGGAAATCAATGAGCACTATACCTATACGTATTGTATGTACATTTTAATATGTTACTTGTATTTGTTAATTAGGTAGCTATCTAGGTATACATTAAAAATTGTTTTCTCTTCTAGAAATCACAATAAATTGGGTGGCCCACAAGAATCTTGTCAACTACTGAAAACCATCACATACATGCACAACATACAGGTGAGGTGGGTAAAGAACAAATATTTAAAAATAAGTATTTGCTTGTTTGTAGAAGGCTGCAGATAGTATGTAGATATGGGTTGTATTTGTAAGAGATTGAGCTGACCTTAGACAAAAATGGTTACTGACATACAAGGTCACAAAGTCATGACTTTTTGACAATTTTTGTATAAAATTACTTTTTTCAAAATGTTGCTTGAATTCATTATTTTTTATACATTGAACTAGTTATCAGCCACTTACAGCTTCTTGGAATTTTGTTGTACATGACTCAAGGTATTAATGTAAAAAAATTGAATTTTTTAGGAGAAGGTATTTTTTTTTTATTCAAGGTCAGAGGTCAACTTTTGAAGGGATTTTTTTATTTTTCACAGTAGAGATATTTAACAAGAGACAATAAACAAGGGGCTACTAAAGAGCTTTAAAATGAGACCAAAATCAATGCTCTAGCTTTAATAGGTTTTTAGTTACACCATTTTGAAAATAGTCATTTAACGCAAAAAAGGTCAAAATGTCACAACTTTGTGACCTTGTATCTCAGTAACCAAAGGTCAGTCAGCTCTAATAATTTGGGAATTTAAGTTTGGTATGTATATCTGCTATTGTGCCAAGTATGAGCAAAATTGAAAGGGGTGAGTGTTTAGGTGGCTGACTTGACATGGAATGACCCCTAGAGTCTTCTTTTGTAGGAATGTGTAGAAATGCCACTGAAGCAATCAAAAACACAGTCTAGCAGTGAGCTGTGGTTACTAGGGAAGGCGGAGGAGAAGTTAACTAGGGCAGGACTCCCTACCAAGCTTCAAGTCCTCGGAAATTCATGTTCCACCATCTGGAGGAGAGGAAGACAGAATATAACAGTGCGGTGATGACCATTGAGGCTTTGATCCCATTTTGGATAAAAGCAAACATTCCAATGACGGATACCAGATACGCTGAGAAGAGGCTCCTGAAACTGTACGAGCAATACAAGGGGCTGAAGAAGAACCGCACAAAGAATTTCCCATCCTACAGAATGAAGGAGGACATATTTTGCGGAGACCTTGATGATGTGTTCGATCTTTCACATCATGACGCCCTCGAGACCATGATGAATGAGGAGGACAAGAACTTCCTTGTCACTCAGCTTGATAATCCCACTTCCTCCAGCTTTGGCCCGATTGACAAGAAAATGGCTGACCAACAAACGAGGAAGAGGATTTGGTGTGAGGCGGAGATGAACCGAGAGGAGAAGGCCAAGCGCGAGGCGGATGTGAGATGGTCCAGGGAGAACTGGAGGCTTCTAGTTCAAGCACATCTGAATCATCAGATTCAGATACTGTAGTTTTTAAGGAGTCAGCACGAAAACATTCCACTCCTAAGTGATTGAAGTCTGTGATCATGCCTGACATTTCCTTAGCCTTGGATCACCACAACATCAGTGACAGGAAAGGAATGGCAGTGATCGCAGCAACTATTAAATCGCTGGGGCACAACTTGGATAAAGTGTCAATCTCACGCAGCACCATTCGTCGCGTGAGACAATGTACACGTGAAGTGGTGTGCCGTGAAGATCAGGCCACTTTCAAGACCCATGAGCCCCTTCTCTTACACTGGGAGAGTAAGCTGCTTACAGATATCTCCCATGGGTTAGAGGTGGTAGACCGTGGCTGTGCTTGTAACTGGTAATGGGGAAGAGAAACTCCTTGGAGTTTGAATGGTAGCTGCTGCAACTGGAGCATCTCAGGCTCAGGTGTGCCTGAAGCTTGTGGACGACTGGTCTTTGAGGGACAATGTTCAAGGTCTTGTTTTTGATACAACTGCGTCCAACATGGGTCTTCATGCTGGAGCTTGTACTCTCATTGAAAAGGAGTTGGGTATTGATCTGATATGGATCGCTTGCCGACACCACGTGGTAGAAGTTGTCCTTGCTGCGGCCTTCGGTGCTTGTTTCGGAACATCCAGTGGACCTGAAATTGGCCTATTCAAATGCTTTAAGCAGCACTGGGTTTTCATTGATCGCAGCAAGTTTGAGAGTGCACTTGACAGCCTTTTCATTGAAACAGCAGAGCAGAGGAAGGAAATGGTCTCCTACTACAAGGAGGCTGTCAAGAAGAAGAGCTAGCGGGACGACTATGATGAACTGATGCTTCTCTGCCTCCTTTTCTTGGGAGGGAAGCTTGATGGTCCTGTGAGAATTCGAAGCCCTGGAGCCATGCACCATGCACAATGGATGGCCAAAGCCATTTACACGCTCAAGGTGTTCCTATTCAGAGATCAATTCACCTTGCTTCAGACCGAGAAATGGAACATCGAGGAACTAAGCCTGTTTATCACGCTCCTTTACTGCCGCTACTGGAACGAGGCCAGTGTTGCATACATGGCTCCATTGAATGACCTCACTTTCTTGAGCCAGCTGAAAGCTCACCCAGGAAAGATGAATGACGCAGCATTTGCCGCGATGAAGTGCCATTTGTGGTTCATTTCTGAGCACTTAATCCCCTTTGGCACTCTTTGATCCTCGAGTTCACACGTCCATGAAAGAGAGGATTGCTCACAACATCGTAGCTGTTCCCGAAAAAAAGAAAAGGACTCAAGCGTGTGGATGGAAAAACGTTCTCCTCGAGCAATCCCTTGGAATTCTATGCCACCAAACATTCAGCAATCTTCTTCAACCTCGTCATGCAGCACGGAAGTGAACAGGTGCAATCATTCCTGTCCAAGACACCAAATGATTGGAACACAGATCCAGCTTACCAAGGAATGAAGGAACGTGTAGAGAAGATGGCAGTGGTTAACGATTGCACAGAAAGAGAAGTTGCATTCATTAAGGCTTTCAGCAGCACAATCACGAAGGATGAAGTGCAAAAGCAGTACCACCTTCGCGCAGTCGCTCAGCACTGGAAGGAATTCAAAGAACTGACTAAAACTGGTCTCAAGAAGACCTAAAGATCTTCAACTTTGTGCATTATTTGTTCCGCTGTTATAATTTCATAATATATTAATATATAATACAGTCGAACCTCGTTTAACGTCACGCTTGGTTTATGTCTTTTTGTTTAGTGTCAAAGCCTCCATTGGCATACATGCATTCGTTCTACGTCACTTACCCCATTTACCGGCTGTTAGAATTGTTGTAAAAGCATGGAAAGAGGTAACCACAACCACTATGAACTCTGCGTGAAAGAAACTGTGCCCTCTGTGATCTATCATTTTGTGGGCTTTGAGGAACAAAGCAATCCTGAAGCTGAAATTCTCCACCTTGGGCAGGCAATGGGACTGGAAGTTGATGCTGATGATGTGCAGGAACTTCTTCAAGAGCATGAGAGGGAGTTAAATGCAACAGACCTCCAAGAGATGGCAAAGGAATCTGAATCTCTGGAGCGGATTACCTAAAACCCCATTGAACATGTACTTTGTTTAACGTCACTTTCGGTATAATGTCACTTTTCCCAGAATGAATCAGTGATGTTACGAGGGTCGACTGTATATATATAAATTTTATATATATATAATATAGTCATAAATATTAAGTCATTATTATCCTTGTTCAATAAATGTTCGTCATAAATTGTCAAGTCATTATTCAAATTGTTTCATTTTGAGCGAGTGCATAAAAAGGTCCTAGAGCAAAGATAATTGGCACGTTTATTCTTGTGGGGAATAGAATAAGGGCAGATGTGACCAAATTTAAATTCCAAAAATGCTGTTGTGGACCACCCTTATGTATGATACGTACACAGTACATGCGTATGATACTTTTGCATTTGCAGCTGGCAGCAGCATGCCTGTTAGTGTGTCCCTTGTATGACTGGGTAGTTTATATTGAGTCATCTTTCTCATGCTCCTCTGGATTATTACATTATTTTTGTAGTGATGTTTTCAAAAAATTTCTTTACAAATTTTACTATTTATACTAGTTGTTATATATTACTTTACATGCATTATTATTTATATACATTTATATACAAAATGGATATATCAGAGCAATGCCAAAACTTTACAGCCACAACTTGGAGCAAGTCCTGTACTGTCCCTGATCACTTGGCATTTGTTTCTAATTTGAGGGTGCTCTTACTACAGTATTTGCGTCACCCCTTGCAAACCCTCTGGTTGTACATTTTTTTACAGTATTGATAGAAAACCATTTTCTAATGCTATTTATCCTAGTGTGTCTGGGTACCCAGGCACATAACCCCCCTTTTTCCATTGAACCTTCGTATCATGGTTCGCAGATTTTCTGCTTCATTGGGTCTCTGAGGAATGAAATACGGTACCCATGAATGGTGAGGGTGACTGTATATTGTACCTGTGTAGCTAACTTTTAAAAAATTTCTTTTGCCATGAATTACAATTAACTTGTATTCAGAATTTAAAAATTAAAATTTTTTTCTGATGAAAAGCAGCTTTTCCACATTTTCAGGAAACAAATGATTTAACCCTTTAATGCCAAACGTTTTTGTAGGGTTAAGTCTAAATGCGTGTATTTGAAACGGTAGTATTCAACCCAGTTGGCATTAGAGGGTTAATTATCTAAATAGATTTTCTGTGCTGCACTAAAGAGTGTTTTGAGTAAACTGAGGTAGTTTGAGTACTCAAATAGTTTAATGCCAGAATTTTAAATGCAATGGGCTACTTTTTTATACTAATTTCTTGGTGTATCACCTATATTTTGCTTTTAAAATAGAGTTTATTTTAATTTACAAGGAAACACAGTAAAGTTAATAGTCACCCTCATTAATATCCACATGTCACTAATGAACAAAATAGAAATACGTAATGAACTAGCTACAAGACTTAGTTCACACAATATTACTTTGAGCTATTATGATTGATTTGAATTTTATAGTAATTTCAGCAAGCTGCAGCCAGCAAGGTTGTACTGGGTAGATACCCACTTACCCACCCAGGCTGGGTGTTTAATAGCAGAAAACCTGGAGGGTTTTAGTGAAGTGGGTTATTTGATTTTTCCTTATAATTAAAAAATTATCATCCAATTTCAATAGTGAATATGATTTAACATTATTCAATTGTTGTTAATGAACTTCAATTTACTAAAACCTCTCATTTTTTTATACGAAACAGACTCTGTTCCTACTCAAATATGAATGTGCAGCCCACTATAGTAATGGGAATATGCAAGTGGAAAATTGCATTTTTTCTGCAGAACTTTATTTTTTATCTGCCAGTAGTATATTGTAAATCTAAAGTTATTCATTCATGAAATAAGAATTTTTGTTTTTTATACTAGGTTCTTGCATCTGCCAAAAGTGTATTGTAAATCTAGGTGTAGCTATTCACTCATGAAATAAAAGAGTGGGTACCAAGAAGTATATTCCATATGAAGAAAATGATCCATCAATTGAAATGACACAATCTTTTAGATTGTCATATCAATGACTCATACTGAAGATTACATGAATACAAGAAAAAGTGATGCAATAATGAGTCTAGGGTGGAGTAAAAAAATCAAAAGTGCCAGGATCAAAATTGAGGGGGGTCTAGATAGTTGTCTTTTGTCCATGATTAAACTTTAACCCTTTAAGCCATAATTGATTTTTGTATATTACTTTAGTGAGACAAAAAATGGCAAAATATGACATGTTTTAAAATGCTAACCAAGATGTTGCTGGGCATTGAATCAATTTTTTTTGTCACCCCTTTATTTTATAGTTTTCTTTGATCAACTGAGTTATTTTTGAAATATAATTTCAAGGGAAACTTTAAAAAAAATGAAATTGAAATACAATGTATATGATTGTAAAATTGTACAAATTTCGCATCAATTTGTGATTCTTACACCATTTTCTTTTGTTCATGCGTGACTTTTTAATTTTTTTTATTATATAAATCAATTTTTGAGGCAAATGATATATTTTTTTCCATCTTTATTTGGAAATATATTTAGGCTATAATACTGTACAATAAGTTCATCCCATTTATGGCAGCAATATTGTATGGTACCTTCTGCAGTTTTACAATGGCTGAAAATGAAAGTGTTGCAGACCCTTCTATGCCCCAAAGCAAATGGAAAAAAACATTGAGTGAAAAAGATATTAGTGTCGAATTTGCTGATAGTGATTCTGAAAGTAATATTTCATTATTAGAAAGTGAAATTAGTGAGAGTGACTCAAGTGACAATGAACAACCAGCATCAGATAGAGCTGGAAGTGAAAGAGGGTTTACAAAAATGGTGTGGAGTGCAGCTTCTAATTTTGTGCCACATCGATATGCTTTTGACAGCACTCACAGTGGTGTATGTGCAGAGTGTAATTTGGATAGGAATTGCAGTCCTTATGATTATTTCTGATTCTTTGTGAATGACGAACTTGTTGACCTTCTAGTAAGTGAAACTAACAAATACTATAAACATACGATAGAAAATCGGCCAATATCAGAATATTCAAAAATACAAAGGTGGAAAGATGTAAATGCTAATGACATTCACACATTTTTAGGACTAACAATGCTCATGGCCCATGTGAAGAAACATAGAATTAGGGACTATTGGAGTACAGACCCACTTTTAGATACAGGAACATTCAGAAAATACATGTCTAAAGATAAATACAAACTCATTATGCGATGCTTACATTTTAGTGATGAAGAGGAAATTTGTGATTCGAGTGACAGACTGAGAAAGATCCACCCTGCATTAGATATTGTTCAGGAACCTTTCAGAAAGTGTCTTTCTCCATTTCAAAAACTTGTAATTGATGAGTCGCTAATTTTGATCAAGGGTAGGCTGATTTTCAAACAGTAAATTCCTAGTAAATGGCATTGTTTCAGAATGAAACTTTTTGTGCTGTGTGACTGTAAAACGGGCATCATTCTGGATTTCATAATTTACACAGGAACAGTTATCAACATCAACACAAAAGACACACTTGGGGTTTCAGGGCAGTAGTGAAAAAATACTCACCTTACCTGAATAAAGGGCACATACTGTACATGGACAACTGGTACACCAGTCCTATGCTATCCGTTTATTTGCATCAAAACAATACTGGTTCATGTGGGACAGTGAAAAAAAATTGGAAATCAATGCCAACTCTCACAGGGAAAGAAAAGCTGCAGTGGGTTCAGAGCAAGCCCATTCTTGCCATGAAATATACAGACAGAAGGGATGTGTATTTTATTTCAACAATTCATAAAAGAAATATGATTGAAACAGGTAAAACTCACTTTAGAACTGATGAGCCCATCAGAAAGCCAGATGCCATTGTTGATTACAACATAAACATGCCTCTGGTCGACAAATCGGACATGCAAATTGGGAGCATTGAATGCCTTGGTCGTACACTAAAATGGTATAAAAACTATTCCTCCATCTGGTTGACATGTGCATGTTGAATGCACATCACATGTATTTGCTAAACATGAACAATCATATCACGATGAGAGAATTTAGTTCTCAAATTGTGTAGAGAAATCTTGGAAAAACATGGGCAGTTCACAAAAGTTGGTCCAGGTAGACTTTCAACCAATGCCCCAGATAGGCTTCAAGGCATAACATACATTGCAAGGCACCACCTTGCAACCATGGGAAGAAAAGGCACAACACTAATCCAAAAGTGATGCCATGTATGTTACAATTCTGTGAAAAAACAAAGAAAAACTAAAAAGTGACTATGTGGTGTGCAGAGTGCTGTGTCCCTCTCTGCTCAGTGTTTCATAGAATACCATACTGTACTACAATATTAGGCATAAGTCCATGTGAAAAGGAATATCATTTTCATTTAGATAAAGGAATTTTTATTTTTTATTTTTAGAAAAGGAATTGTTTCCATTTAGAAGGAACAATATTTCATAAAAAGGAAGCGTATTTTTCAAACTGAAGCTTTATTGGTGAGTACAGTAATGCAGTACAGTATATATATATATATATATATATATATATATATATATATATATATATATATATATATATATAAATGACTACTAAGTTGCACTTTCATTTAGAATAAGAAATTTTTATTTTATAATTTTAGAAAAGGAATTATTTCATAAAAAGGAAGTGTATTTTTCAAACAAGCTTTATTGATGAGTACTGTAATGCAGTACAGTGTGTGTGTGTGTGTATATATATATATATAGATATATATATATATATATATATATATATATATATATATATATTATATATATAGTTACGATAGAAATGTTCTTCGGGAACCTTATCCTCAATAGGAATATGAAAACAAGAGATACGACTCCCAACATTTATTGGCCAACGTTTCGGTCCACTCAGGGGCCATCTTCAGTGACTAAATAGAAGCATCTAAAAATAATCATAAAACTAAAGTAAATACAAATGTCAAACTGTACGATAATAAAATCTAACACAAAAAAAAGTTAAAAAGTTGTTAAAAAACTATCTGGATTATAAAACAAAATAAAAGTAAAATTAAAACAAACTGAAATTTCAAAAATTAAAAGTTTAAAAACGTTAAGTTTAAAATTAAAAAATTTAAAAGGACTAACCTGGATGGTAAAAGTTACAAATAACAAGTGGAGAGAAAGGAAAAAAACAACTTAAGTTAGTGCGTTGGTTGCGTTTAAAAGGTGTTGGTTGGTTAGGAAGTATGTAATTTTATCGAGGAAAGGATATCGTTTAGTTCAGGATTTAATTTCTTGATAAAAAGGGATTCTAAAATTTTAAGATCGTACAGTTTGACATTTGTATTTACTTTAGTTTTATGATTATTTTTAGATGCTTCTATTTAGTCACTGAAGATGGCCCCTGAGTGGACCGAAACGTTTGGCCAATAAATGTTGTCGTATCTCTTGTTTTCATATTCCTATTATATATATATATACAGGGGTTAGACAAAATAATATGAACACCCGCCGATTTCACCGGTTATCTTTACGGACTGCTCAGACGCAAAGTAAACGGTCAAATGACTGGCAAACCTATTTAAATGCGTAACAGAGAGTGTATACGTCATGTTATAACCCTCACGTTGTTTTTACAGATCTGAGTGAATTATGAATTAGCAGTTATGAAAGACCTGTCAGACTTCCAAAGAGGGCAAATTGTCGGAGCGCGGATGGCTGGTGCATCGGTGACGAAAACCGCTCAGATGTTCAATGTATCCAGAGGAACTGTCTCTATGGTCATGTCTGCATACCAAAACCATGGAAAGACAAGCACCGACAAATGCAATAGTGGACGCAAGAAGAAGCTGTGTGATCGAGACCGCCGGGTGCTAAAGCGCATTGTGACAAAGAACCATAAGACCACAGCTCCAAAAGTGACTGCAGAGCTTAACCAGCATCTTGCAAGCCCGGTATCGACCAGAACTGTACGTCGCGAGCTCCATGGAGCTGGATACCATGGGGGGCTGCAATTGGCAAACCCTTCCTTTCGCACATCAACATTGAGCGGCGCAGAAAATGGTGTAATGACCATAAGAATTGGTCAATGGACCGGTGGAAGAATGTCGTCTACTGCGACGAATCCTCCTTTACGCTATTTCCATGTTCCGGTCGAGTTTACGTCTGGAGACAGCCTAAAGATGCTTATGACCCCGACTGCCTCACCCCAACCGTTAAGCATGGAGGCGGATCTGTGATGGTTTGGGCAGCATATCGTGGATACTCTTGGCCCAGCTGTAGTACTGCATGGTAGGGTTAATGCCCAGGTCTATCTGTCAATATTGGCTGACCAGGTCCATCCCATGGTCCAAACGCTGTTTCCCAATGGCGGCGCCGTCTTCCAGGATGATAATGCCCAATCCACACCGCTGGGGTCGTTAAAAACTGGTTTGAAGAGCATGTTAGTGAAGTAGAACGCTTGGATTGGCCTCCACAATCCCCGGATCTTAACATTATCGAGCATCTGTGGTGTCAGTTGGAGCAGCAGGTCAGAAGCCGATTCCCACCGCCGGCGTCTTTGGAGGAACTGGAGCAGTGTTTGCTCGAAGAATGGCTCAGGATTCCTCTAGCCACTGTCCAAAAGCTGTATGAATCAATTCCCGACGCATTGCAGCTGTTATTGCCGCTAAAGGAGGACCAACTCCATATTAAGAATAAAAACCGCCATTTATCTAGGTGTTCATATTATTTTGTCCAACCCCTGTATATATATATATATATATATATATATATATATTCATCATTAGTTCATTGAAGATATATATAGATATACATCTAGGCTCTATATAATGTATATATAAATCACCTCAGTGATCATGGCCTTTTGTAAGGCCATTAACGCTGAGTGGATTTAATTATTATGGCCTTTTGAAAGGCCATTAGCGCTTAAAGGGTTAAAGCCAATTTTGGGTGGTTGCATACAAAACTGTGACTGCTACTGGCCAATTTATATCATTTGTATGTGCACACAACCAAAATTTTAACCCAGTGACTTATTTCGGGTTCTGGACATGATAGAAAGACAATTTAAAAACTGTTTATGATGTATTTTTTATTGCTGAAGCAGATTAAAACATTTGCAGAGGGCTGCAAGCTCACTAATGCATAAAAAAAATCTATATTTATATTATTTTTGGCATTATTACACATTCATATAATGCATATAACACATTCATTCAATAATAAATCATCATCAAAAAACAGCTTCAGAATATTGTATTTTTGTGTTGAACACTTTTCATCAGTTTTCTTGATTTTATCTTTTGTTGAATAATTCTATCACAATGTTTAAATACTACCACAGTTGTTGGTTAGCTGATCAGCCCACCCTGATCAAGCAAGCCAGTGTCACGCACGTAACTGATCACCCTCTCTAGAGTGGACCAGAGGTTCAGCACACTAGTGATATTGTGTTGTGTTCTATGTTGTGCTAGAGCTGTACAGTAGGGTGCATCAAAAATTGCAACTTTCAAAAATTGATTTGGCCCTGTTATTATGGTTACATTCCCTAAAAAAAATTCACATGCAAAATTTCAGGTCAATTGATTAATATCTACTGGGTCTACCTAGCTCCTAAACTTTTACAAAAATGACAATTTTTAGGATAAATTGCCTTAAATTATTTTTTTCACATATACCTTTATTTTATTGAATTGAATGATCCTCAAGGTACTATAGGCCTAGTATGTTTAGTTTGCTTGTGTTTAAGCCAGAGCTACTATTAATAAACATCATTTGCCATCATGAAATACCTATAGCTATTTTTTCTTATTTTCAGGCATGTAGACTACTTTAATATTAATCTATGTTTCTATTGCAGGTCAATTTTTGATATATGTTGGTGATAATAGTTGATATATGATATAATGGATAATAGTGGTAAAGCCAGTGAAGCCACTTCTAGTGGCAAAACTTGTTCAAGTGGTGCAGATAAATTTGATGTAAAAACACGAAAAAAAACCTGTATACAGGGGTCCCCTGTTACACGATTGGGATGCGTCCCTAAAAAACCTATCGTATATCGAACTGAAGGCCTTATGGGAAAAATAGGGATATGTTCCCAAACATTCTGGAAGACCCCAAAATTTGCAGATTCCACTATTATTTTGCCATATATTTTACTGTTATGTACAAAAAGTGTCAAAGTAAGAAATTGTGATTAATAAAAGTGAGCCAGTCCAAGAATCTTCGCTATCGAATTAGCCCCTTGTCCATTCTTGTGATGCTTGACAATGTCAAGCTTAACCTCCAAGCTCAAACTCTTGTGAGGCTTCTTAGCAATACCCAAAGCACCAGCACTTGGCCTTTTCTGAGACATGCTTTCAAGTTGGAGATCGTTAACGCGAAATAAGGCAATCGTAAATTGAAAGATGAGGGGTACTTTTTTAAAATCGTTAACGCGGGAAATCGTAAACCGAATGATCGTATAACGGGGGACGCCTGTATTTGGATTAGGTCCTGGCATCACAAATAATGATGCAAAGATTGTAGGATGTTGCTTGCCAACAAGTGAACAAGTTCTTAGATGTTTCCTATTTCACTAACAACAGGGTCTAAAAGAGAAGAACTAAGCGAGATATAGCTAAAATTGTTTTAACAGAAATTCAACCATTCTACAATAAAGCCAACATACCAATGATTACTGAGAAAATAGCATGTGAGAAAATAATTTCGTTGTCAGAAAAGAAACAGAGAGAAATTCCATTGAAAAGAAGAGAGCTACAAAGTACAAAGACAAGACTAGAAGATAGGGAAATGCAACTTAAAATGACTTTTCCACTGGATTAAAAATGCTGAAAAAATTATGAGTAATCCAGAAGATATACAATTTCTTCAATCTATGCAAGGGGATAGAATTGCTTCTTTTGGAGCTCATGATCAAACTTTAGCATCCAAAATGAAGCGCATTAATTTTTGAAAATGCGAGAAAAGAAAAGGAATTGAGACACACTGAAGCTTCTTGCAGTTATGTTGAATTAGAAAGCAGTAGCACAAGCGATACAACTACCATTGAGAGTGAGTCAGAAGCTAATGATGGAGCTGAAAAAGATGGAAAATCCACACAGTCAACAGTCTGTTTAGGTACTCAAGCTATCATTCCTCATGACATTCTGAAAAGACCGAAACTTGTTTCTTTGGCATCAAGAATGGAAATGACTCTGGCACAACAGGCTGCATTCACAAAAGCTTTTGTTGAAGAATGTGGTGGTAACACTAAGGCAGTGGCAACTTCATATGCTACAGCTGATAGAGCAAGATGCGAAGTAGCCCAAAAAATTTTAAGTTCCATTAAAAAATCCTGGAATCCTCCTAAATTGGCCTCTCTTCATTGGGATTCGAAAATAATTTCTACTCTGCAGGATAAATATGTTATAGAAGAACGATTAGCCGTATCAGTTGGAAATTCGATGGATCTCGAACTACTTGGTATTCCATCATATCATCCTTGACTGAAGAAGTTATGAAGCTACTGAAATTGTGGAACTGCTCCAATTCAATAGTGAACTTGGTTTTCGACACTACAGCAACCAACACGGGACATGTGAGCGCTGCATGCATAACTATCCAACAAGAGATTGGACAGCCTTTATTATGGTCTGCATGCAGGCATCATATTGGTGAAGTTATTATGAGTCATGTGTTTCAGGACATGAAAGTAGAAACTTCGAGTGGACCAGAAATTAATGTCTAACAGTTTTCGAGAAAAGTTTCAGTGGATTTCCAAGGATGAAAAATTGAAAAAAATTGACTTCAGTCAGTACTCCAAAGCTGTCCAGGAGATTCTTCAGGAATGGACTGATTATGCAATTCAAATAAGTAATATAGAAAAGCAACATACACAATATGACTACAAACAATTTTCTGACTTAGTTGTGTTATACTTAAATGCAGGACCTAGTGATAAGGATATAACCCTTCAGTGACCTGGTGCTATACATAGAGCCAGATGGATGAGTAAAGCAATATATGCTCTAAAAATTGCATTACTAGAAGATAATATCTCGAAACTACCTTCAGTAACAATCATAAACAAGCAACAAATTCTGAAACTAAGAGACTTTGCAACCTTCATTTCACTGATTTACTACCTATGGTGGATGATCTGCTCTTCAGTTTTTGATGCACCATGGCATGATTTGCAGCTTTACAAAAAGCTTCTTAGATACGAGGAAGTAAACAAGCAAATAGCAAAAAGTGCTCTAACATCTTTGAAACGTCATCTCTGGTACCTTTCATCAGAGATGATTCCTCTTGTATTATTCAGCGATTTGGTTCCAAAAAATGAACTTTGTGCTATAACAAACCATCTACTTTCCTATAAACCACACAAGATTGAGACACTGGTTCCAGAAGGTAGACATGGATCTAGTTTTGGAAAGCCTAATTTCCCTACCAATCTATGATTGGAAACTACACTAGCTGACTTGGTTGACAAAAACTCATGGTTCATATTCTCTTCACTACAGTTAGACTATGATTTTTTAATGGTTGAGATTGTTGAATGGAAAACAGCATCATCATTTATATCTTCCAAAGAAAAACTTTTGGCTATAAATGTCATAAATGATGGCTTTGAGAGGGCAGTAAAACTATGCAGTGACTTTTATGAGGCTGCAAGGACTGAAGAACATCTTCAAAATGTTCTCCAAGTTGTAGAAGCTGACAGAAAAGCCACTCCTAATCTGAGAAAGAGACAAGCTTCTTTATCATCTGTTTTAAAAGAAAAAAGGACAAAGAAGAATTAAGATATCAATAAGTAATAAATCAATTTTTACAAGTATTTTATCATGAAATACCATTTTTAATAGGTGGAGGTGGTCGGTGGGATGCTTGGCAAGTTGGGTCCTCATCCCGCATCCTGGTAACTCACTTCATGATTCTCAGAATAATAAAGGGTGATCCAGAGAAATGGGACCCAAAAGAAACCCCTGTAACTCTTAAAGTATAAGTCCTTTTATAAAATCATACGCATCATTCGAAAGAGGATAGTTACAAGTTTGTACAGGATTGTATAGGTTTTGACAATACAAGACAAGATAAGATACAAAACAAAATAAAAGTGTTAGTTAAAACTAACCCTTCAAGATGACTGTGGAACAGCTGCGTTTCATAACTGAGCAATATTATGAGCATGGAAGAAGTGTAGTTTCAGCTCTTAGAAGGTGATTTTGACATCTGAAAATTTGTCTTGAAAGATCTTTGAGCTGAAACTACACTTCTTCCATGCTCATAATATTGCTCAGTTATGAAACGCAGCTGTTCCACAGTCCATGCAGTCATCTTGAAGGGTTAGTTTTAACTAACACTTTTATTTTGTTTTGTATCTTATCTTGTCTTGTATTGTCAAACCTATACAATCCTGTACAAACTTGTAACTATCCTCTTTCGAATGATGCGTATGATTTTATAAAAGGACTTATCTTTAAGAGTTACAGGGTTTCTTTTGGGTCCCATTTCTCTGGATCACCCTTTACAAGAAAAAGTCTAAAAAGACAGATAATTTCATGAATTGAGGCTAAAACTTGCCTAAAACTAACTATATTTACAATTTTTTTTTCAAACAAAATCTACAACGCTTACACAAGATTTTCTAGTAAAACCATAAAATTCCACAATTGTCAAATTTTCATCTTCGAGGTGGACCCACTAAATATTGTCAGAACAGCTTGAAACATGGACACTGAAGGTTTGTTGGGGATTGTAACCATAATATCATAGGGCCGAATCAATATCCGAAGTTCGAAATTTCACCCCTTATAGGCTGATGCACCCTACTGTACAGTCTGTCATAATGAATGTATTCAAATGCTTGTGGTTTGTCTTGGCACAGGTGGCAGGTATTGTCTGTGGAGTTGTCTAGTCTGTGTTTACATGTCTGTAAGTTGGGGTGATCCACATTGGAATCATGCTAAGTTAACTTGATCTAATCTGCTCAGGCTGGTCTCTGACCTGTCAGTAGGTGGTGGCTTCGCACCTAGGACTGCATTTGGACAGAGTCGTGTTAGTGCTTTGTGGGTTAGGTGTATGTGTGTGTGTTTTCTGTACTGTGTGATGTCTGTGGGGTGTGGTATGGAATGGAGTATTTGGTTATAATGTGTGTGTGGTGTTACCTTCATGGTGCGAGGTGTTGGTGCATGATTGTACATGTAGTGGCAAGGGTGTTGTGGGTTAGTTGTTGCTGCTGCCATGTATTGTGTTCTCCTCATGTCTAAATGTTTCCTAACTTTCAGTATTTTTGTTTCAGTATGCAGGTGTTCTATTGGTGGTGTTTGTGTACATCCTGTAATGATACGAAGTACGTTGTTTTGTATTGTCTGTAAGGTGTGTGTGTGTGTGTGTGTGTGTGTGTGTGTGTGTGTGTGTGTGTGTGTGTGTGTGTGTGTGTTTGAGATAATGGGTGCCCAGCATGGGCTAGCATAGTTCATAACTGAGCGAATATATTGTTTGCATATGAGTAGTGATGTGAGTCATTTTTTATTGTCGTTTTTTTTGTTTTTTTTTGTTTTAAACTTATTCCATATTTTTCTTCCTTTAATCTAATAAGTATATTAGTATTACCTATAATTTACTATACTACCATGCTTATACAGTTATACCTAGTATATATAGTCATCTTTTAGAAAAACTGAATCACGCAAAAAGTATATAATAGAAAGGAAAAACAAACCCTCATTTTTTATATGTATATATATATATATATATTTTTTAACTAGAACATAAAACATTCTTCCTTGTTTCAAACAATATACATAATTATGATTGGCAAGAGTACCAGTATATATATTCCAGATAGAAAAAAATATTCACCTTTTTTTGAACCTTTTTGTTAACCTAATGTTGTTTAACCTTCATTTCCATGGAAGAATCATCACTAGATTGGGTAGAGCATATATGCTAGTTTCAATATCACAGGTACTGGTATAATATACATAATAAAAAATACATAATACTGGTATAAAACAATATATATAATTGTGATTGGCAAGAATACCAGTGTGTATATATATATATATATATATATATATATATATATATAGGGTGAACCAAATGTAGGTGGACAGTAAATGATAACGTTTATTTTGAGAATACATATTTAATTTTTTTGTATTCTATAATACAAAATAAAATTTAAATAAATTTAGTTATAATATTTAATATAATATAACACAAACACCATAGTTATAATGAACACCATAGTTATAATATAATATAACACAAACCGTATTCACCCTACTGTCCACCTACTTTTGGTTCACCGTGTATATATATATATATATATATATATATATATATTCCAAATAGAAAAATAAAAAAAATAAAAATATTCATCTCTTTCTTTAACCTTTGTGTTAACCTAATGCTGTTTAACTTTCATTATCTGATTCTATTTCCATTGAAGAATCATTATCACTAGATTGATTAGAGCATATAGTTTCAATATCACAGGTACTGGTACTTATTGCAGATTTGGATGTTGACAAAGCCAATGTAGCACCATGTTTTACTTCACTTTCTTGGAATTTTGCATTTTGGGATATAAATACTAGCTTTGCTGCTCTGTCTGTACTTAATCAGTTTCTTTTGGCTGTATGGATATTACTGTATGTGCTAAATGATTTCGGAGGTAATGAAAGGGCGAAATAGAGGTGTATGAGTTTGTGTAGGTATATATGTGAGTATGCGTGCATATGTATCTGGAATTCTGGATGAATGCGTGTGTATGGGGTATATAATAGATATAAATGTGTATATAAGTATTTATGTATATATTGGTATATATGTATATGGTTGTATGTGTATGTATATATATATATATATATATGGATGGTCTCGGGGGGGAAAATGTCATCGCGGGTCTAAAGGATAGTTAAGTGGGAGATTCAAAATCCGAGGCATGGATGGGAGAGTCCTGGAAAGGTTGGACAATGGGCAGTCAGCTCCCAGCCAGTGTTCTCGCAAGTTTAACGGATCTAAGATACAAGACTTTCAGTGCAAGAAAGAGGCCAGTTTTTTTCTGTAAATAGGCTGAAAAGGACATTCTATACTGGTACCATATGGCCTATTTTATTATTTATTTATTTATTTTTATAATATATGGGTCATTCTCTGTCAGATCAACCAGTGCCTAACACCCTCATCTCTCAGATTTTGCTGAAATTTGGTTTATAGGGAGTTTGTGGGCCCTGAATCCATTTCTGAAATTATAAGGTCAATCCGACCAACGGTTCAAGAGATATGACCTCTGGAAATTTGAGGTCACTTGCGAGGTCACTAACATTTGGCGACCCATAACTTGGGTAATAATGGTCACAATTATATAAAAGTATATATATTTAGAATCAGAAAACGACAAGGAATCCAAATATGCAAGTTTTAGAACTCTAGGTTGAAAAATA
Source organism: Bathynomus jamesi (assembly GCA_023014485.1). NCBI lineage: Eukaryota > Metazoa > Arthropoda > Malacostraca > Isopoda > Cirolanidae > Bathynomus > Bathynomus jamesi. The sequence goes on along the minus strand of JAJOZX010007421.1, from coordinate 154,826 downwards.
AAAAAGTTACACTGTAACCAAAATTTGAGGTCACAATTTGACATCTGGGGTATCAAATGAGAATTTTTTTTTTAAATGTAAAAAATGAAGGCATAGGCATTGGCTATTAGAATCAGCAAAAAAAAGTTTGTTAGTATTTTTCATGTAACTAACATATAAGTGAACACCATATTCATAAGTTGTGCGTCAATTCTACCTATTTTTTCACACTTAAGCTCATAATTTGACCTATAGAAATTAAAATTACATTTTTTTATAGATATAAAAACAAAGGCAAAAAATGTAAAATTGTATTTCACTGCTAATCTACACTGGCAATAATAGTTATAATAGTGAAAGGGGAAGACCTACTTAGAGGATTCATGTGCTAGCCTAATACAATTTTTGCATGCTCGATGCTCTCATCAATTTCTTTTTGTGGAAAAATGTATTGAATTCTGCTGCCTCCTCTTAGGGTAGGACAACTCATTACAGTTAATATATGATGTCCTGGCACTGCACATGAATCCTTGTTTGATGGATAATAATATGCACTTGATCCTGATGACCCAGAGGGATGTAGAAAGTTCACAGTGAAATCATCAAACTCTTCACAATATTCCTCCACAATTCCATACCAAACTTGCATGTCATAAATGCAGCCAACATACTCTCCTGGTTTGACACATTTTAGGTTACCAAGCATTGCAGGTTCATTAGTAAAATGACTTTTCCTTATTCTTTTCTTTTCTCCAATGCCACTTGAAATGGGATACACCATCAGTTCTTCCTTGTTTAGGGGAACAAATCTATGATATTTCTGAGTTCCAGGAATAGCCCTACTATCCTTGAATCGATGTTCCAACCGTTCTTCTGCATCTTTCAAATCAGCTGTAGTTACAAAGAAAAAATTTATCTTCTTGCTCAAGTTTTCTTCACAAAACTGAAACACATGTTCTGGTGTAAGAATTTGCCTCTCTCTAGTTCTCTGCAAACTGGCACGAGCAGTAGCTCTTTTCACTGTTCCTCCAATCCCATCACATGCATTTTTGCCATGGGATGTAGCAAAGAAGTGCCATTCACAAGACAGACCAAAATCCTCTTCATGGTAACAGAGATTTGTGAAGTTGTATCTGTTCTTATATTGGCCAGCACATCCATCTGAGAAATAGTGCACCTTCTTCAATTGTGGGCATCTGAATTTAACATATGTCATAAGCTTCAATATGAATGAGTAAACCATTATAGTGTTGTGTTTTAGTGATGCAGATAAGAAACAGACACTAAAATGGCTAAGTTCCTGGTCTGCAGATGATCTATAATAGATGACAAAAGGGTGAACTGTACACTGTGAATTGTCCCAGTGAAACCCTTGGGCAGCATCCTGGACAATGAAAGAATAATTCTCAGAGAAATCACCTACTATAACTACCTCGCTCTGAGGTGGTAGTGTTTCTTTCAACTGCTTGAAGTACTGTGATTGTTGCTGAGCAACAAAGTGATGACGAACCATGCGGGATATTTTCATGCTTAGGGATGATAAGTATTCATGAAGTGGCTCCACCTTATCAACCATTGTACAACGGTCAACAGTCACCCATTGCTTGTAAGATATTTCATTTGGAGCTGATTTCACACTGTCAAGTAACTCAAGAAAATCCAGGACACCCTCTTCTCTTGGGCAATCATTGCAAAGTTGCATCATGCAAGTCTCTCTTTCTGTACTGCAGACACTGTAATCCATAAGATCCTTGTATGAAAGACCTCTTTCTCCCAATGCAGCCAGCTGCAATTTTGGATTTTGATGGTATGTGCAGACACAGACAGAATGAGTCCCACCACTACCGGCAAGCACACAATATGATGGCCATAATTTTGCAAATGTGGAAAATCCTATTTTGGGATTCTTTTCATCATTTTTATATAGTTCAAACATCTCTCTTAAATTCCCGAGGACCAATCGTTTTTGGCACCTTCATTGCACCTTCAGCACTGATAACTTTCACGCAATCCTTTTGGCCAGGACACATACGACTAACCTCTTCTGACTCATAGAATCTTCTAACTATATCTTTGTGTTCTTCAGATATCACTTTTCCTTTGCTCATTAGTGGAATCTTCGGAAGGATTCCATGTTCTGATTTAAGTGAACGGCTTCTTTTCACCATGTATGTTGTAGTTTGAAAGAAACTAGCTGTTTTTTCAATTGTGTATGGTGAGAGTGTCAATATTTGTAGTTTGTGATGGTGACATTTGCTCTCCAGGAATGACTGTTTCAATTCATTCATTAATTTGTCTAGATGTTTTTCAGATTTAGTTTCAGGTTTTGAAGTATCACTTACCTCCTCGGTAATTTGAACACCATAACTGAGTTCTAGCCTCTCCTTCAGGTGTTTCTGAGCAGATGATAGCTTACCACGAGCCTTGCGCTTTTTCTGGCTTAATGACAGCCCTTCTGAAAAGAACAGAAAAAAAGGTTTCACACATATGAATATTAGTAATTAAATATTAATTATAGTACCTTAAATGCTATATAATTGGATATATAGTAGATCAAACAGACCTTGTAGTAAAGTATAAGTTATTATATTAATTTATTACTTACTTTCTTTAACTGGTGTTTGGTCCAGAAATGCTAGAACTGGTTCAACTGAAGTTGAAGGATTTTCCTTTATCAAGCAATCACTGTCATTGTCCAGATCTTGAATTGAAGAGATGTTACTCAAGCCACTGATAGTAGATGATTCATTTGAATCCTGCTCAGACTCGTTGTTTTCAGTGGTACTAAGTATAGTGGGGTTTTTCATTATCAGTGTCCAGCATTTCACACACAACAATGAGTCTTTTTTCACTCTTCCAGCACATTTTTCAACAAGTACATCAGTCACTTTTCTAAGATTGATTGTTATGCGTTTCTTGTGTTTTTGAATAGGGTCCTGGCAGTATTTCAAGTGCCGAACCATTGTATTTTGATCTGTAAAGATATAGGATTTACAATTAGGTAATATATATTTTTTAGAAAATATATAGCTATACACACTTAATATTTTAGGCCTTGATAGTCTCTGAGGCTCATTAAAACACCATACCCACCAGCCACCCACAGTGCTGGCTGGAACTGTACTAACCTGTAGACAAGGAATTTTGCAACTATCTGTGTTGATTCTGCACTTAGACAAGTAGCAACATGTTTCAACAGGTTTGTTTAGGCTACATGTGAGCTTAGTCTTCCCCTTTCACTATTATAACTATTATTGCCAGTGTAGATTAGCAGTGAAATACAATTTTTATTAAATTCTTGGAGCTTGAGGTCAAATTGATAGCTAAGATATAAAAATTCCTTGAAATGACAAGCAATTTATAAATATGGTGTTCACTTATAAGTTAGTTACATGAAAAGTACCAACATAAACAAACTTTTTATGATTGTTTCTATTAGTCAAGAACTCTGACTTTGTTTTTTATATCTATAAAAAATGTAATTTTAATTTCTATAGGTCAAATTATGAGCTTGTGTGAAAAAATAGGTAGAATTGACGCACAACTTATGAATATTGTGTTCACTTATATGTTAGTTACATGAAAAATACTAACATAAACAAACTTTTTTTTGCTGATTCTAATAGCCAATGCCTATGCCTTCATTTTTTACATTTAAAAAAAAAATTCTCATTTGATACCCCAGAGGTCAAATCGTGACCTCAAATTTTGGTTACAGTGTAACTTTTTTATTTTTCAACCTAGAGTTCTAAAACTTGCATATTTGGATTCCTTGTCATTTTCTGATTCTAAATATATATACTTTTATATAATTATGACAATTATTACCCAAGTTATGGCTCGCCAAATGTTAGTAACCTCGTGAGTGACCTCAAATTGCCCGAGGTCATATCTCTTGAACCGTTGGTCGGATTGACCTTATAATTTCAGAAATGGATTCAGGGCTCACAAACTCCCTATAAACCAAATTTCAGCAAAATATGAGAGATGAGGGTGTTAATTTCAATTTTTTTTGGTTGATCTGACAGAGAATGACCCATATATCATTGCAAAAGTATACCTTATAATTAAATTGGCAATATCTATATTAATTATTAAAAAAAACAAAAAAAACAAAAAAAACAATAAAAAATAAATAAAACGACAAAAAAAAAAAAAAAAAAAAAATGGACATAAAAAACCCCATTTTTTAACATCACTACATATGAGTGATATCATTTCCTACTGGTGTCCAAAGTTTATGCATGTTAAGTCTTGATGTACACTTGTTTTTAATGTCCTGAATGTGGTTTGCAAAAGATAATGATGTGTTGTATGTGACCCCAAGTATTTTGGTCCTGTGAGTGTGTGGAATGTTGTTGTTGTTTTAGTGTAAGCTGTGGAGTTATCTGGTATTCTTTTGTGTTGCTTGTTAGCAAGGTGATGGTTAATTTTGTGGATGCTACTTTGAGTCTATTGTGTATGAGCCAGTCTTGTATACTGTTTATGTATGTTTGTAGGTTATTTGTAGAGGTGTCGATGTTGTGGGTGGATGTTAGTGATGTCATCTGCATATGATGATAAGGTAAGCTCATTATCTATGGGTGTTGGAATGTCATGCATGTATAAGTTGAACAGTGTTGGTGAGAGAACAGAGCCTTGAGGGACCCCGTTTGGAAAAAGCTTGTTTTGGATGACTTGCTATTAAGTATGACATGTGAGTATCTTCTTGAAAGATAGTTCCTACCACAGTTGAGGAAGCCTCTGTTACAAGTTTAATGTGCCTCTCTACAGCATGATTATGACAAGGCTGGTTGAGTTTCAGTGCTTCCTTTCTTATGTTTGAGTTCTTCATTGGTTAGAGATGCTGTGATAGGAGGCTCATGAATGTCAGGTGAATTAAGTTTATCATTTTGAGATACCCTTGAGGTTCATTATCGATTTTAGGCATCATGAATCTTCTGACATTACCATCTTTCACAACACTCGAGTGAGGCTGTTAATCTGGGACTTCAATATCCTCATCTGAATCAGTTATCAGGTCACCACCTTCAAAGTCATTGTCTATCACTGTTTCAACTGATTCATTCCCTCTGACCAAAGGTACCTTGTTAACTGTGATGTTGCGGATTTGTGGGTCTGAATCAGCAAGCATGGCAATTAATATGTTCTCAGGGTGAGCATATGTCAGGAAATTTCAGGATCATTTTGGAGCATATCATAAAAGTTCTTAGCACCATCTGTGCATTGATACTCCTCCTTGATCTGGAACCAACTTGGGAAATAGACCAAGATACAAAACTCTGCAAGTGTGACCAGAAATTTGGAAGGCTTCCTTTGAGATGTATAAAATCTGAGGATTCTACATGCCAAAGTCAACCACCTTGAATGACAGATCAGTCCAACTTCAAGGAGCTCAAGATCAGGTTGGACTGTTACCTGTCAATTATGTTCATCTTATCAGTAGCAGTGATAATTCCATAATCCTCTAAAACTGCTGATGGAACTGCTGCTCCAGCTCTGTCACTTACTTGATACCTGGTAAAAGACATTTATTTTATATCAAGTTAATATTCTAACCTAACAAGATGTTCACTGGACAGCAGTGTCCAAGATTTAGACTCTAACTATTAGCAACATTACATGGATTATAAATAATTTTTTCAAGGGTTTTGTCAACAGAGCAACAAGATTGTTCAAAGCATACTGGTACTCATATTTTAAACTATAGAATATACCTGTCACACTGCTGAGTGAGGTTTGGTAGACTCTTCCTCTTTTGTTCTGTCCTGGATTCTTGTTGTTCACTGACACCAGCTGTTTCATCATGTGATTCCAGGCTGCCCTGACTTGAGAAACTGTAGAGATTACATCATGTATTGCTGCTGAGCTTGATGGAACAACTTGAAAAACTCTTCTGAGCTCTTCCATGGGGATAATAAAATACAATATGATTATGATACAAGATAATTTACCAAAGATGCAAAAATAAAATTTTATAATTTGTAGCACAATCATTTTGAGAAACCCAGATTTTCAGTGGCCATTAATCAAAAGTTTTTTGATTTATATAGATCAAACTTACTGATTCTTTTCTTTTACTCCTGCTGTACTCCTCTCCTTTTGTATCTGATGTCTGCCAATGTAAGGCATTCCTTAAAACCAATGCATCATCCTATTCTAGCTGTTTCCTGGTCCTCCTAGAAAGCATAGTTGTCTTCTGTCATTTTGAGTTGATACAAATGTTCCAAATCTCCTCTCTGATTTGAGTCCTTACAGAAGATGTCAAACAACTTGGAAGTTTTTTTAATGAAGGAAGAAAGATCACTGGAACTTGTCACCATATTTCTTTTTTGGATATCTATCAAACCTACAAAATTACCAAAACTTTAATGTTGTGAATGCAAATTTAAATTATAAACCCGAAGTTAGGTTCTAGTCAAAACAGAATTTATTACCAATCATTCTTATGATTTGCAAGTCACTGAATCACATGATTATGTTAATAAAATTAGTCACAAACAAATAAATGGAAGTACAAAAATTTATAAAAGCATGACCTATTTTAAATCTTTTTATAAAGGACTGAAAATTTGAGTTTTACCTAAAAAATTCTTTGACTAGATCCTGAATCTTGCTGGTGACACTCGGGTGTGAAATTGAATAGATGTTGCACCAAATCCAGTGTTCAATCAGACTTAGTGCAACTGTATCAGCTGCTTGTCTGGTTGTCCAGTTCTCTCCTGCCTTTACATGTTGGATGACATCTTTACCCAAGAGGAAGCTTTCCATTGGGGAGTGAGTCTGTGCTTGAAAATCTGTGACCTCCATCAAGAATTTTAACTCACTTCATCTTAACATCCTACTATGCAGTATTTTTTGGCAATAATGTTACTAAAATACATGTATTTATCAATTCTATAAATTCAACCTGAAAAGAAAAATATAAAATATAATTTCAAATAAACAAAATTTGGAGAAAGAGCCAAATTTTTTTTATTTTTTGAGCAAAAATTATGAAATATGGATTTTTTGATGCATTAGTGAGCTTGCAGCCCTCTGCAAATGTTTTAATCTGCTTCAGCGATAAAAAATACATCATAAACAGTTTTTAAATTATCTTTCTATCATGTCCAGAACCTAAGATAGGTCACTGGGTTCAAATTTTGGTCATGCGCACGTACAATTTATATAAATTGGTCAGTAGCAGTCACAGTTTTGTATGCAACCACCCAAAATTGGTTTTAAAGTTTAATCCTGGACAAAAGACAACTATCTAGACTATGGACCAAAGCATCATTTGATAGAGTAGGGTCAATGGATTATAGGTAGGTTAGAAAGGTTGTTGGTGTATAGCATTTAGCTGAGGGGAGGGTGAACTAGATGGGTGAAGAAGGGGGCTGTGATATTGATTCAGCCCTATGATATTATGGTTACAATCCCCAACAAACCTTCAGTGTCCACGTTTCAAGCTGTTCTGACAATATTTAGTGGGTCCACCTTGAAGATGAAAATTTGACAATTGTGGAATTTTATGGTTTTACTAGAAAATCTTGTGTAAGCGTTGTAGATTTTGTTTGAAAAAAAAATTGTAAATATAGTTAGTTTTAGGCAAGTTTTAGCCTCAATTCATGAAATTATCTGTCTTTTTAGACTTTTTTTTGTATTATTCTGAGAATCATGAAGTGAGTTACCAGGATGCGGGATGAGGACCCAACTTGCCAAGCATCCCACCGACCACCTCCACCTATTAAAAATGGTATTTCATGATAAAATACTTGTAAAAATTGATTTATTGCTTATTGATATCTTAATTCTTCTTCTTTGTCCTTTTTTCTTTTAAAACAGATGATAAAGAAGCTTGTCTCTTTCTCAGATTAGGAGTGGCTTTTCTGTCAGCTTCTACAACTTGGAGAACATTTTGAAGATGTTCTTCAGTCCTTGCAGCCTCATAAAAGTCACTGCATAGTTTTACTGCCCTCTCAGAGCCATCATTTATGACATTTATAGCCAAAGTTTTTCTTTGGAAGATATAAATGCTGCTGTTGTTTTCCATTCAACAATCTCAACCATTAAAAAATCATAGTCTAACTGTAGTGAAGAGAATATGAACCATGAGTTTTTGTCAACCAAGTCAGCTAGTGTGGTTTCCGATCATAGATTGGTAGGGAAATTAGGCTTTCCAAAACTAGATCCATGTCTACCTTCTGGAACCAGTGTCTCAATCTTGTGTGGTTTATAGGAAAGTAGATAGTTTGTTATAGCATGAAGTTCATTTTTTGGAACCAAATCGCTGAATAATACAAGAGGAATCATCTCTGATGAAAGGTACCAGAGATGACGTTTCAAAGATGTTAGAGCACTTTTTGCTATTTGCTTGTTTACTTCCTCGTATCTAAGAAGCTTTTTGTAAAGCTGCAAATCATGCCATGGTGCATCAAAAACTGAAGAGCAGGTCATCCACCATGGGTAGTAAATCAGTGAAATGAAGGTTGCAAAGTCTCTTAGTTTCAGAATTTGTTGCTTGTTTGTGATTGTTACTGAAGGTAGTTTCGAGATATTATCTTCTAGTAATGCAATTTTTAGAGCATATATTGCTCTCATCCATCTGGCTCTATGTATAGCACCAGGTCGCTAAAGGGTTATATCCTTATCACTAGGTCCTGCATTTAAGTATAACACAACTAAGTCAGAAAATTGTTTGTAGTCATATCGTGTATGTTGCTTTTCTATATTACTTATTTGAATTGCATAATCAGTCCATTCCTGAAGAATCTCCTGGACAGCTTTGGAGTACTGATTGAAGTCAATTTTTTCGATTTTCATCCTTGGAAATCCACTGAAACTTTTCTTGAAATCTGTTAGACATTAATTTCTGGTCCACTCGAAGTTTCTACTTTCATGTCCTGAAACACATGACTCATAATAACTTCACCAATATGATGCCTGCATGCAGACCATAATAAAGGCTGTCCAATCTCTTGGATAGTTATTCATGCAGCACTCACATGTCCTGTGTTGGTTGCTGTAGTGTCGAAAACCAAGTTCACTATTGAATTGGAGCAGTTCCACAATTTCAGTAGCTTCATAACTTCTTCAGTCAAGTTTTTCCCAGATTGGCCACTGCCACCAGCACTAGGATGATATGATGGAATACCAAGTAGTTTGAGATCCATTGAATTTCCAACTGATACGGCTAATTGTTCTTCTGTAACATATTTATCCTGCAGAGTAGAAATTATTTTCGAATCCCAATGAAGAGAGGCCAATTTAGGAGGATTCCAGGATTTTTTAATGGAACTTGAAATTTTTTGGGCTACTTCGCGTCTTGCTCTATCAGCTGTAGCATATGAAGCTGCCACTGCCTTAGTGTTACCACCACATTCTTCAACAAAAGCTTTTGTGAATGCAGCCTGTTGTGCCAGAGTGATTTTCATTCTTGATGCCAAAGAAACAAGTTTTGGTCTTTTCAGAATGTCATGAGGAATGATAGCTTGAGTACCTAAACAGACTGTTGACTGGGTGGATTTTCCATCTTTTTCAGCTCCATCATTAGCTTCTGACTCACTCTCAATGGTAGTTGTATCGCTTGTGCTACTGCTTTCTAATTCAACATAACTGCAAGAAGCTTCAGTGTCTCAATTCCTTTTCTTTTCTCGCATTTTCTTCACATTTTCAAAAATTAATGCGCTTCATTTTGGATGCTAAAGTTTGATCATGAGCTCCAAAAGAAGCAATTCTATCCCCTTGCATAGATTGAAGAAATTGTATATCTTCTGGATTACTCATAATTTTTTCGGCATTTTTAATCCACAGTGGAAAAGTCATTTTAAGTTGCATTTCCATATCTTCTAGTCTTGTCTTTGTACTTTATAGCTCTCTTCTTTTCAATGGAATTTCTCTCAGTTTCGCATTCTTTTCTGACAATGAAATTATTTTCTCATGCTTTTTTCTCTCAGTAATCATTGGTATGTTGGCTTTATCGTAGAATGGTTGAATTTCTGTTAAAACAATTTTAGCTATATCTTGCTTAGTTCTCTCTTTTAGACCCTGCTGCTGGTGAAATAGGAAACATCTAAGAACTTGTTCACTTGTTGGCAAGCGACATCCTACAATCTTTGCATCATTATTTGTGATGCCAGGACCTAATCCAAATATACAGGTTTTTTTTTCATGTTTTTACATCAACTTTATCTGCACCACTTGAACAAGTTTTACCACTAGAAGTGGCTTCACTGGCTTTACCACTATTATCCATTATATCATATATCAACTATTATCACCAACATATATAAAAATTGACCTGTAATAGAAACATAGATTAATATTAAAGTAGTCTACATGCCTGAAAATAAGAAAAAATAGCTATAGCTATTTCATGATGGCAAATGATGTTTATTAATAGTAGCTATGGCTTAAACACAAGCAAACTAAACATACTAGGCCTATAGTACCTTAAGGATCATTCAATTCAATAAAATAAAAGTATATGTGAAAAAAATAATTTAAGGCAATTTATCCTAAAAATTGTCATTTTTGTAAAAGTTTAGGAGCTAGGTGGACCCAGTAGATATTAATCAATTGACCTGAAATTTTGCATGTGAATTTTTTTAGGGAATGTAACCATAATAACGTAGGGCCAAATCAATTTTTGAAAGTTGCCATTTTTGATGCACCCTACAGTGTACCTATGCTCTTATATTCACAGAAGTTAATTTTTAGGTTTTCCTGTACATACTGCAGTAAAACTGTAAAAATTGTGGCTGTTTCATTTTGTTTTGTCACGGAAGTTACTTGGTCATTAATTTTTTCAGGACTTTGATGGGACCATTGGTGACTGGGTTGGTTAGCTGGGGTTACTAATTGTTGGGCTTCTGGGTGTGAGGGGAGGGCAGAGTAGGGTGATCTAGTTGGTTTGGGACTGAAATCAACCAGCCAAAGACCAGGTCATCATGCAGGCCTAGGTGGGCCCTGAACCCAATTGGGTAATTCCAGGACAGATCAACCAATGGACAACACCACCCCCTCTTCAATTTTGCTGAAACTTGGTACAGAGCTAGATTTTGGCCAAAAAATATGATTCCCAAGTTTTTAGCTTGATCTGACCAATGGTTCAAAAGTTATGAGCGATGTCATTTTGAGGTCAAGCGTTGACCTCACATTTTTCAAACTGCCATAACTTTCTTCCTGTTGGTCATAGCCCTATTAAAGTAGACATATTTGGAATCAGAATGATCTGTAGATTCCAAACATGACATCGTTTTTGATGTAGGATGAAAAATAAAAGTTTTGCTTGTCAAATGATGACCTCAAATATTCATTTATGTCTCAGATACTGAATTTCAGAAAAATTCATTGATGAGAAAAATGTTCCCCTATCATTTATCTATCATTATCAGCTTTAAAAAGTTTGTGTATAGGCCATTATACATGTCAAAACACAATTTAAGTAATACTAACTTCCTGTATTTTTTTACTATAAACATCCAATTTTGCCTCATTTCATGATCTTGACATCCTGAGAGCCAGATAGCTATCAGGGGCATTCCAGGAGAGATCACCCAATGCATGTCACAACTCTGACTCAGATTTTGATGAAAATTGACATATGGGGTTCTTCAGGGTGCTGATTTCACTGGTTCAAATAAAAAAGTTCTATGACCCATAGTTTTTGAGACACAGGCCCCCAAAATCTTGGGGGGCCCCACTTTACCACCTAACTTTAATGGCCAATAACTCCCAAACATCTTGTCATAGACCTATAAAACTATACATTTTTAGAATCAGCATGAAGAGATCTATTAAATGATACCACATTCAAATGTGTAGAACAATAATGAAAAATTTCCCCCCCTTTTTTATTTTTGACCCCCACCCCCCCTAGACAGTGAAATCCAAAAAATAAAATTTCATTTATTAAACTTCCATTAATTGTTAAAAGATACAAACAATAAAAATTATTGGTATCAAGTTGTAAGATATTTTAAAAATTATTGAAAAAATAAGTATATTGTGAAATTTTGACGCCTGCAGACTAAAATAGAGAACTACAAATGATATATTCACATGAATGAAAATAAACAGCAAAAATACAAATTGAACACACACATTACATCAAGTTGATTCATAATTACATGAGTTTTTTTCAACTCATTTTCTGGGAAAACACATTGAATACACATTGTTCCTGGCTTTAAAGTTGGTGTGCTTAATAAACCTAAAATTTTATCTCTTGATATGTGGCATGTAGCTCTGATTTGTGGAAAGTAATAGTAAATACTATATCCTGATGAGTGCAAAAAGCCTCAAATCATCAAATTCCTCATTATAGGAATTTACAAATCCCAAACATTTCTGATCATTGTAAGTACAAGCTATGTACTCTCTTATTTTTGGATTAACTTCAACATTATCTTCACCCAGAAAAGCTTTGCTTATAATCCTCACTTCACCAACTTCATCAGAAGAAAATTCAAATGCTTTTATGTTATTTGCATTAATAGATACAAATCTGTGGAATTTTTGTGTTCCCATTAGCCGCATACTTTTTTCATATCTGTTATTTAAAATTTTTTCCATAGCTTCAATTTCTTCAGAATTTATTAAAATAAATTTTATGCTGTCACTTATATTGTTTGAACAAAATTCAGATGTCTTCTGGTGTTAATATTTGATTTGCGAATGTTCTCTGCATACTCGCTCTGGCTACAGATCTTTTCACTATACCCACAATCCCATCACAAGCGCTCTTACCATCACTTGTGGCAAAGAAATGCCACGCACATTCCAGCCCAAAATCTTCATGTTTACAAATGTTAACAAAGTTAAAATGATTTTTATATTGTCCTGCACATCCATCAGTAAAATAATGTAATTTTTTGATACGAAGGTGGGATTTTCTAATAATAGGTATGAGTGTATTTAAAAAAGTGTAAACCATTGTAGTGTTATGTTTTGTATTTGGAGATAAAAAACAGTAACTTGAATGTTTTGTTTCATTATTTTCTGGTTCCTTATAATATAACACAAAGGGATGCATTGTGCATTGGGTATTTTCCCAATGAAAACCTTTGGTTGCATCCTGTACTACAAATGAGTAGTTTTCTGAAAAGTCACCAAGAACTACAGCTGTATGGCTTTTTAAATTATTCTTCAAGTTTTTTAGAAATGTACTCTGATTCTTTGAAAAAGTGATGACGTGTCAATTTGACAATTTTTGTGCTTAATGAATTTATAAAATCATCTCCAGATTGTTTTTTCAACCATATTGCATTGATCTGTAGTAACCCATTGTTTATATTTTATTTCCTCACATTCAGGATTGTTAACACTTTGAAAAGTGAGCAAAAAATTCTTAATACCTTGTTCTTTTGGACAGAGATTACATATTTGCATCATGCAATTCCTGTTGTTGACATCACACACTGCTTTCTCCATAAGAGTTGTATATTCCAACCCTTTGATACCCAAAGCTGAGAATTGTATTTTGGCATTCTGGTGGTGTGTACATACACACACACAATGGGTACCAGCAGCTCCAGCTAAAACACAATGTCTGGGGCGAAGGCTGGCAAAACTAGAGAAGCCAATTTGGGGACTATCTGGATTATTTTTATAGAGATTAAAAGCTTCTTTCAGATTCATTAACACCAGTCTTTTCTGCACAGATTCTTTATACCCACTTTCATTTCTGATACTCAGGCAGTCTTTTGTACCTGGGCACAAATGACTAATTTCATCTGATTTGAAAAATTTCTGAACAAAATCTTTAGTACCTTTAGTTATAACTTTTCCTTTTGACATAGGTTCAATTTCAGGAATAATTCCAAGTCTTTGTTTTATATTCCTGCTTTTCTTAACTAAATATTCAGTTGTCTGAAATAGATTTATAGTTTTTGATATGGTAAATGGAGATAATGTCAATATTTTGAGTTTCCTCTCATAACTGTCAGTAGAATGGAAAGCTTCCACCAGTTCATTCATGAGATGAATCATTGACCTGAAACAAATTCATGAATGTATAATAGCTATAAACAAAATATTACATGTGCATATTAAATTTTTTGGATTATAATATTGATTTCAAGTGTAACAAAATGAGCATTCTTTGAGAGAGTCAAATTAAACCAAAAATTATTTTGTGACCAAATATTATCAAAACCCTGTATTATTTTAGTTTGTGACCAGATGTATTCCAAATGATTTAATGGGCCCTCATTGATCTCCAATCTTTAGGGAGTTGTGCTTCTAGTTTCTACTATCAAAGGTGAATACTTACATTTTGTTATGCTTCAGTTTTAGTTTAGATATATTCATACTTAATAATAGCATCATTTTAAAACTCATACCTTTGAGTTTCATGATCCAACTTTGTAGCTTTTGATGGGCTTGGGATCTCAATTTCTAAACTTGTTTCTAGCTTTAGTTTTAAAGAACGACATGCTTTTTCTATTGTTTGAAGAGCTTTTGCTTCTTGAAGAACCCAAACCATCTGAAATTTTTAAATTAATAAATATTTGACTCCATTTTATATACAGTGGAACCTCAATATACGAACGCATCTCTATTCGAACAAATTGGTATACGAACAACTTTTTTGAGAAAAAATTGTCCTTGTATACAACCATTCCCTCATATCCAAACCGAAAGAAGGCGGTCAGTTTCTCTCCAGCCAGCGTTCGGTGCGCATCGCTTTTTTTTTTAGCTCTGTGAAACGTTTGTGAATCCACCGTTATTCTTTGGTGTTATTTTTATATTATTATTAAAATTAAGTGACCATGACCCCAAAGAAGTGTAGTGAAGAAAAAAAACCTAAAAGGAAAGCTGTGAGAACCACAGTTGAATTAAAAAAAAGAACTTATTTCAAAGTGGGAAAGCGGAACACGTGTTTCGGACCTTGCCACTGAATATGGCATGGTGAAATCTACCATATGTACCATACTTAAAAATAAAGACGCAATCAAAGGGGCTGATGTGGCGAGAGGAGTTAAAATTCTTGCTACAAAAAGGTCACAGACAATTGAAGACATGGAAAAACTTTTGTTAGTGTGGATTTATGAAAAACAATTGGCTGGTGATAGTGTTTCAGAAACAATAATCTGCGAAAAAGCAAAGTGGTTACACAGTGACCTTAAGCGAGACACACCTGGAACCAGTGATGATTTTAAGGCAAGTAGGGGCTGGTTTGATAGATTTAAAAAGAGAACTGGGATTCATAGTGTAGTAAGGCATGGGGATGCTGCCAGTTCTAACCAAGAAGAGGCTAACAAATTTGTTGATGAATCCAAAAACTATGTAGACACTGAGGGATTTATCCCTCAACAAGTTTTTAATTGCGATGAGACAGGCCTCTTCTGGAAAAAAATGCCTAAGAGAACCTATATCACCCAAGAAGAGAGAGCATTACCAGGACACAAGCCGATGAAAGACCGGCTAACACTCTTGTTGTGCGGTAATGCTAGTAGGGACTGCAAAATTAAACCGTTGCTTGTGTACCATTCTGGAAATCCCAGTGTGTTTAAAAAAAATAATGTGATAAAAAGTAAACTAAGTGTGATGTGGAGGGCTAATAGTAAGGCTTGGGTAACAAGGCAGTTTTTTATTGAGTGGATTCATGAAGTGTTTGCCCCAAGTGTGAAAGAGTATCTTGAGAAAAACAATTTACCATTAAGGGCGCTGTTGGTCATGGACAATGCTCCTGCTCACCCCCCAGGCTTGGAGGATGATTTGGCGGGTGAATACAGCTTCATTAAAGTGAAATTTTTACCCCCTAACACCACTCCTCTAATCCAACCCATGGATCAGCAGGTCATTTCTAATTTTAAGAAAATTTACACAAAAGCCCTGTTTCAAAGGTGCTTTGAAGTGACCTCTGACACAGAACTTACCCTCAGGGACTTTTGGAAGAATCACTTCAATATCCTCCATTGTTTGAGGATAATAGATAAAGCATGGGGGGAAGTTTCTTTGAGGACAATGAACTCTGCCTGGAAGAAATTGTGGCCAGACTGTGCGATAGGCAGAGACTTTGAAGGTTTTGGGGCAGAGCCTGTGGTTGATGAAATTGTGTCTCTGGGCAAGTCCATGGGATTGGATGTGGACAATGAGGATGTAGAGGAGTTGGTGGAGGATCAAAGGAAGGAGCTCACCACAGAAGAACTGCAAGACCTTCAGAAGGAGCAGCAAGAAGAAGTGGCTGAGGAACTTTCTTCTTCAGAGGAGGGGATGAGTAAGGGCAACATTTCCACTGCAGACATTAAGGAATTGTGTTTTCATTGGGCTAAAACACAGAGCATGGTGGAGAAATGGCACCCTAACATTGCTGTAGTGAATAGTAGCAGCAATTTGTTCAATGACAATGTGATTGCATACTTTAGAAATATTTTGAAGAGTAGGCAGACACAGACAACATTGGACAAGTTCTTTACCAAAGAAAAAAAATCAAGTGCTAGTGAATCCCCAGCATCTTCTAGTGCTACTGCAAAGAGACAGAAAAGAGAGAGAACACCAGAAGGGGAGTTACCTGATGTTTTTATGGAAGGTGACTCCCC
Organism: Bathynomus jamesi; assembly: GCA_023014485.1. Classification (NCBI taxonomy): domain Eukaryota; kingdom Metazoa; phylum Arthropoda; class Malacostraca; order Isopoda; family Cirolanidae; genus Bathynomus; species Bathynomus jamesi. The sequence continues at coordinate 138,318 of JAJOZX010007421.1, read as the reverse complement.
TTCCAAACAATAATCTCCCTCCTCCACCCCACCTTCCTCTCCAGCTTCCACTTAGGCCATCATCACTCCTCAGCAAAGGTAAAGTTCAGGTTAAATTTTCATTTATTTGTATAATATTGCATTATTTATTGTTACAGGTTTCATGTATGATTTTATGCATGTGTCTTATTTTACAGGTTTAATTAACCAATATTTTGACTTAAAAATGTTTCGTAAGGGGTAACTTTTGGGGGTCTGGAATGGATTAATCCAATTTACATTATTTCTTATGGGAAAAATTGATTTAATATATGAACAATTCAATATCAGAACAACCCTCAGGAATGGATTAAGTTCGTATATTGAGGTTCCACTGTATATGGACAATAATAATTAATATGTTGCGGAAAAACTGTCTTGAAAGTAAATGCATTATAAATAAATAATATAAATAAAAAATTATAAATATAAAAAGTAAATACTTACACTTCTTCACTGGAGTCACAGGAAGACTTTCTAGAACTTGAGAAACCTCTTTTTGGCATTACTTGATATACTTAGATCATACTCATTGCTTTGTGAAACAACATTCTCAGAAGAATGATCAGACTCTTCACTTTGTGATGTTGATAACAACTCTGGTCTCTGGGTCAATAATTTTCTAAAGTTGCTACATAGTATGGTATTCCTTTGTAGTTTCCATTTACATCGATCATAAAGTGATTGGCTGATGGTTCTTATATCCTTGTGTATCTTTTCCTTATGTTTTTTTTAAAGGATCATCACAGTATCTAACCATTTTTCATTACTAAAAATACACAATTGTAAATCTCAAAAATAAGATATGATTTGACTCAAAATAAGCACATCTGTAATAAAAATAAGCATAATTAACAAACATTTGAGAGAGAGTGCGTGAATATGAGTTATACATAGGATGTAAATATATCATTTGTCATTCTCTATTTTAGTCTGCATAAAAATGTCAAAATTTCACAATGTACATATTTTTTCAATAATTTTTAAAATATCTTGCAACTTGATACCCATAATTTTTATTGTTTGTATCTTTTAACAATTGATGGAAGTTTAATAAATGAAATTTTTTTTTTATTTCACTGTCTAGGAGGGGTGGGGGTCAAAAAGAAAAAAGGGGGGGATTCTCATTATTGTTCTACACATTTGAATGTGGTATCATTTAATAGATCTCTTCATGCTGATTCTAAAAATGTATAGTTTTATAGGTCTACGACAAGATGTTTGGGAGTTGTTGCCCATTAAAGTTAGGTGGTAAAGTGGGGGCCCATATCTCAAAAACTATGGGTCATAGAACTTTTTTATTTGAACCAGTGAAATCAGCACCTGGAAGAACCCCATATGTCAATTTTCATCAAAATCTGGGTCGGAGTGGTGACAGATTTTTTAATTTTTGGGTGATTTGACCTGGAATGCCCCAAAGGTGCTTGAATATAGAGAAGTATATAAAAGAGTGCTACACATGATATATATATATATATATATATATATATATATATATATATATATATATGTATACACACACAGGGTGGGCCGTAAGTTTCCATACATAGGAAAATTTAAACGTTTGTTTTTATGTTTCAGATACCCTAAGAATATGCGTTTGACGAAAGAGCAACGAATTGAAATCATACTGATGGCTGGGTCGGGAAGCAGTCGCATGGTTGCAATGAACTTTAACAGAAAACATGGAACGAACATCACACATGACACTGTGGCAAAACTTATTAACAAGTTTCAGAAAACTGGAAATGTTGCAGATCAACCGCGAAGTGGTCCAAGACGTACAGCCACCGATGAAGACACAACAGCTACGATACTTACAGCGCTTACACGGAGTCCCAGAAAAAGTACACGACGGTTGTCTGCAGAAAGTGGTGTCAGCAGATCGAGTATCAGGCGCATTTTGAAAGCAAACAAATGGCATCCATACAAATTGCATATGGCACAGCATTTGAGTGAAGACGACCCGGATAGACGGATGGAATTCTGTGAATGGGCATTAACCAAAGTGAACGAGGATGCAAACTTTTCAACTAAGATCTTGTTTACTGATGAAGCAAATTTTTACATCAATGGAGAGGTTAATCGGCAAAACATACGTTATTGGAGTAATGCTAACCCTAACTGGCTGAGTCCGACGAAGATGCAAGGTGCCGGTAAAGTGATGGTGTGGGCCGGGATATGGGGTGACAGAATTATTGGACCAATTTTTGTCAGTGGAAATCTTAATGCCGAAAGGTATCTTAACATGTTGCAAGAAGAGATTTTCCCATCCCTGCTAAACGAGGAAGGTAACTTCCCAGTTTACTTCCAGCAAGATGGAGCTCCACCTCATTATGGTCTTCACGTGCGTCGGTATTTGGATCAGCAGTTTCCGGATGCTTGGATTGGTCGGCGTGGTCCTGTGGAGTGGCCTCCCAGATCCCCAGATCTCACCCCCCTTGATTTCTATCTTTGGGGGCACTTGAAGGCCATGGTGTATCAGGAAAAGATACGAGACATAAATCATCTAAAGGAACGTATCACCAACGCCATTACAAGCATAACGTCAACTGTGCTAATGCGTGTTCATCAACAGTGGGGAACACGTATTGAAATGTGTTTTCAAAACAATGGCAACCATGTAGAGCATATTATATAAATAAAAATGGTTGTCCATAAAAAAATGTTTATTTTTCCTATGTATGGAAACTTACGGCCCACCCTGTATATATATATATATATATATATTTTTTTTTAATATATTTTGCTTGTTAATGCATTGTTATGTATTAGGTATTTAAACAAAAATAAATATCCCCTATTTCATCTCTGCCACAAGACTCATCAGACAGCTTTGATTAAACTGGCTGTTGTTATGGGGAAACTTCCAATCCCCTTTATTAATGAATACAATATAAAAGTTATCAAAACAGTTGAACATTACTTAAAGAAAAAAGTAATAGGTAATACATATATAATGACTCCATATTATACAAGGATAACATCACAGTAATTGTCGTCTTACATATGTACATATACACAGTAAAATTTAGGTTAATCTATTTATATGCTCAAAGGTTCAAGAAATTAAATTTGTTTTTATACTGAGCAGCACATCCATCAGTAAAATAGTGAATTTTTGTCAGAGTTGGATGTTCTGCATGAATAACAGGTATTAGCTCTTGGAGAAAAGAGTACATCATCACTCTATTATGTTTCAATGAATCTGAAATGAAGCAATAACTCTGATGACAGACGGTATCAGATTGTTTCCAGTAAAACACAAATGGGTGTACTGTGCATTGAGAATTTTCCCAATGAAATCCTTGTGCTGCATCCTGGGCAATGAATGAATAGTTCTCTGCAAAATCTCCTACTAAGCACCCTTCATGCAATGGAAGGTTATTTTTTAAATTTTTAAAATATTCTGCTTGGTGTTTACTTGTAAAATGATGCCTTGTGAGATTAGAAATGCTCTTACTCAATGATTTTATGAAATCTCATAAATTCTCAACCTTTTCTGTCAGTGAACAGCAGTCCACTGTCACCCATTGCTTATAATAAATTTCTTCTGGTAGTCTCCATAGCATCTAATCCTTCCAACAAGGCCTTGACACCCTGTTTGTGTGGGCAGTTTTGGCACTTATGCATCATACAATCTTCATTGTTGATGTCACAAACTGAAGCAGCCATCAGCTGTGAATATTCTAGCTGTCTCACTCCAAGAGCCGCAAGCTGCAGTTTGGGATTCTAATGATATGTACAGACACAAACTGAATGTATACCACTGCTACCTGCAAGGATACACCAAGCAGGGTGAAGATTGGCAAAACTACTAAATCCAATATGAGGATTATCTGAAAATCCTTAGTAAATTCTGCATAGAGCTCTTGCAAATTACAAAGTATTAAATGCTTTTGCATCTTTATCTTTTCTCCTCCTTCATTGATTACAACCTTGCAGTCTTTCATTCCAGGGCATTGATGGCTATATTCATGTAATTCATAAAAATTTCTCACGTTCACTTTTGTCTCATTTGTAATTACTTTGCCTTTACTCATTGATGGGAATTCAGGTAGTACTCCATGTTCACTTTTCAGATGGTGACTTTTTTTTACCATGTAAGTTGATGTTCCAAAGAATGTTGACGTTTTACCTATTGTAAATGGTGACAGTGATAAAATTTGAAGTTTTAGCTTGCTGTTTTGTGTGGTGTTGAACTTATCCTTGAGCTCCCTCATGAGAAGTTCATACCTGCAATTTTTAGAAAACTTTTATTAAAAAGATTTCTAACTAGCTAGTCATAAAATATAAAAATTCTAAACATATCCCTGAGTGGATAGTTTCATTGCATTAATTAGTGATACCTTAAAGCTACCTTAGATAGGCCTAATCATATACGGTATGTATAACAGTATATATAAATAAATATATATAATATATATAGTACCTAAATTAATTTAAGTGATACTTACTTATGTAATTCAGAATTATTTTTGTCATGGTGAGAACTTGTTGATGGACCAGCTTCTGGAGGTTCTACTCCATATGCAGATTCTATACTTCTCTTGATTTTTTGTATTGTCTTCAAAAGTTTGGAGGTTCCTTGTTTTTGCTTTTGCTTTTGCTGATGTGTCATGCCAGCTGTAAGCAATATAAATATAAAGTGTGTTAGTTATACAAGTAAACTGTAATATTCATGGAATAAATAATATGTCAATTTATAATAAATATCATTCATTGTACAAATGTTTTTTATTTAATCATTATAGCTATATATATATGTATGTATATATTTTTATTTGCATCAAAATAGCCTTACTTGTTTTTATTGGACTTTCATCCAAGTAGGGAAGTATATTGTCATGAAGTATGTCTTTCTTTGGAAAGCTGTCTAGATACTTTGAAGCAGTCATTAATTGTGGATTGGAGAGACTTGAGTCAGATGAGGCACATGAATCTTCACTGATTTCCACTGTTGTTTGCTTAAGACCTGGTTCCTTTGATATTAATTTTAGACAATTTACACATAATAGGTCATCTTCTTTTAATAGTCCAAGACTCCTAAGAATAATGTCCTCCTTAACTTTCCTTACACTTTTAAAAATTCTTTTTTTATGTTTCTTCAGAGGATCAGAGTAAAATTTCATATTCTGAGGCATTTTGTAATAAGGTACTACACTATATTTATAAGCAGGTTCCTTCACTGTAGCACTGCAAAATAAAGAATATGACAGTACAGGACCTGTGGGCAAAAATAGTTGATGAATAACAGAAAAAACATGGAAGATGATGATACTCAAATATACATAACAAATGCATTAACTTAACTCAAAATGACGTAAGTTGAACCCCAAAATACATGTAAATCAGGTAATCCGTTCCAGACCCCAAAAAAGTATTGAAAAAAATAAAATAATAAAATTTGTTGATAAAAACAGTGTATATAAACAGAATTCTAATGGTAATTAATAATTATTATTAAGAAACACCATCTGTAAAAGAAAATACATATTAAAATTAATAATAAAAAATTAATTTAGACTCACATTAGAGAGATTACAGCATTGATGATCATGTGAAATACCTGGTGTCCTGCCAGTGAGTGGTCACGCACTGTTTTGCGATTACACAGCTATTACGCAACATGAAATAATTACGTAAGACGAATCAATTACAGTCAATGGGGGGCTTCTCGTAACTCAAAATTACGTAAGACAGTGACAACATAAGTCGAGGGTCGACTGTATATATATGAGGGTTGCGTGTCTTAAGGTACCTCAGTGCCACCACAGGCGAAAATGTGTTTTTTTATGGATATCGCTACTTGGTTTGGGTTATAATGACCTTACGACAGTAGAAGTATGGTTGAAAACCTTATGAAGTGAACTACTTTTTTCATCTCTATCGCCAGCCAAAAGTTCTCTCAAAGTTCGGCATAATAAGAAAATAAAAAAATTAAAAAAATTATATATAAAATATGAAAATCTATTCCAAAAACTTGTCAACATCTTCATTAGCATGCCATCAGCATGATCTGTCTGCATGCCACTGTGAAAAAGAAATGAAAGTTCCACAATGAGAGCATGCCTTTCTGATTGACCAGAGAACCACGCGGATCATGCAGATCAGTTGGGTGGATACGAATGTGACTCGGATGATGGAGAGAAGGAAGTCAAGAGAGGATCAGATGCAAAAAAGACAAGAAGAGAATAGAAGAAAAATGGAATGGCAAGAGGTAGCATCCTCTGCAGATGTGGTCGAATCAGCTCAAGCAGAAGCAGACTCCAGTGGTGAAAGTGTTGGTGATGAGTGGATGGGTGATAGTACCCAGGAGGACAGGAACATCACACTGATTCCCACCAATTCCCACTGTTGCTTTGGAAGCTGACTGGTATGGTGTATCGAACAGGGCTGCTGCAGCTATCAGCACTGCAATATTGGTTGACTATGGCATCATTAGTTCTGATGATCAGATAAACGTAATTGACCACCACAAAGTATGGAGAGCATGGCAGAAAGTATGTGCTGGTTGGAGAGCCTGGAACCTTCTATCTAAGCCATCTGACACTGGAATGAGGAACTGGCACTGTCATTGCGGATGGACTTCAAAATGTGATTGATGAAATGGGTATTGCAGACAAGATAATTGCAGTGGGAGTCGACAGCACAGCCACAAACACAGGGCACAGAAGTGGAGCAATACACCTGCTTGAGTGCCGCCTGGGTCACCCTTTGCACTGGTTCATATGTAGTCTGCATTTAAATGAATTCCCACTGCGCCACTTGTGCAAGGAACTCATCAGCCCAACAGAATCTGCAACTTAATGGAAAGGACCAATTGGCTAAGCTTTGGCCACATGTGAAAGTTTGGCACTTTCCTCTAGAGGAATTCAATGTATTGCTGATGGCCACACTCCCGGATGTTGACCTTACTGAATTGAGTCGTGACCAAGCCTACCTCTACAGAATGATGAAAGCGATAAGGACTGGTGTCATTAAGGAAGATCTATGAGAGAAGCCTGGACCAATCTCCCATGCAGGATGGGTTACAACTGCCAGCAGAATTTGTTGGCTATATGTAGCGATGGCGCAGCCAAGTGATGAACTGTATTCACTCACACAGTTTGTTGTGTGCCACTATGGACCCATGTGGTTTAGCATCAAGTGCTGTCCAAGGTGCACAGATGGCCCAAAACATTTCCTGGAGCAAATCAAGCTGCTACGATTACTGCCACCAGCTAGCAAGACTGTCACATGGCCTGTGATCCAAAGAAATGCATATTGGGCTCACCCTGAAAATGTTCTACTGGCAATGCTTGCAGATGTAGATCAAGCAAACTGGAAATTGGTCATCAATGTAATCAAGACCATTCGACGAGCTCCCAAACCTGCTCAACAGCAAGTCAGAGAATTTTGGCCACCAAAGATCAAACAAAGTGCTCAGAATTTGAAAGATTTACTTCCACCAGTGGAGGAGTGCATGATGGAACCACCACTCATGAAGCAGTTCTCTGTTGAACAACTCGATAAGATCACTGAAGAGCCCCTTGTTGTCCGGATACCATGTCACTCCCAAGGTGTAGAACACTGTGTTAGGATGGTAACTGAAGCGTTTGGGGCAGTGTATGGAAAGGATTCAAGAGATGGTTACATTAGAGCAGTACTTAAATCCTGTGACTGTATGCCATCATTCAAAACTAAACAAGATTTTAATGTATCATTTACTAAATAAAACTATCTAGTCTACCTACCTACCTACCTACAGTGTATATGTTTATTCCAAAAATAAATTTTTCTATTTTTCCTGAAAAGCAGTACATTGTAAGGGGTCAAATGATAGCTCAAACCCTAGGAAAGCAAGTGTCCAAAAGTTATGGGTAACTAGCAATTTTCACAATTTTCACATGTGAAAAAGGTGGTGGTGTACTTGTCACAAATTTTTATTTTTATTTTTGAATTTAGGGAGGTCAATTGTACAAAACCTGAAATGTGCCTCTTTGTCCGTTACACTTTGCCCAATGACGCTACACGCAAGTGACCAAGTGTCATCATATTGGATAGCCTGGGGTCATGGCAAATTAGCTGTCTAATCAAAACAATCTTGATGAATATTTAAGCACATTTAAGATTTATTTAACTTATTTAACTCATTTTTTCATAATTTATTCATTTTTTCATTTATTTGTATTATCTTTAATCTATAACTTAATATATGTAATTATTTTTCCCAAGTATTGTTGATCCCTTTTTAAAAAAACCTCATCAACCAACATCCCCTGACATAGTGGCGCAGTGGACAGGATCAACACGCACTTGTAATTTAAACTATTGTTTTGCTTAAATATTTAATTTCAGCTGTATGTGTAATCAATGCCCAGGTTAGTTGTTATAAGGCAGGTTTGGTTAATTCACTTTCATCTCGTAGCTTCAAAATTTTTCATAATACTTGATTTAACGACCACTCGGGTTTAACTTATTCCTTTTCCCACTTGTAACTCTGGTCTTAACTCGGTGTTTAGACTAGGAGGGGATTGGATAACCTCGAACATAGTCAACTGTCCAATTTGCCAGACATTTTGTGGAAGTGTGCAGGACCTAGTGTACCATGCATCTATGTGTACAAGACTCTGGCAGGGAAAAGGAAGGTTTAAACACAGCAGCATTTGGATGTCTGTGCTGGTCTCCGCCCAGCCTTGTGAGTAAAAGGTTGATCAAGTTAAGTTAGTTACAGTGCTCCATAGGTGACTGTAGACTTTGTCTTTTAAACTATTTTATAAAGTGACCCCAAATTTAACCTTTTCTGTAAAGGTGATTCCAAACCAGCAAAATGGCTAAATCAATGTCTTTAGCAGACCTAAAAGCATTTGGAGAGAGCTTACAATTAAGCGGGAATGACAACCAACTTTATTTAAGACCAATAGGATTGAGAAAGAGAAGAGCGGACAAAAGAATGTGAGGAATGTAAATGTCAACATGAGTGCCAGCGTGAAAGTGAGGACCATAAATGTCAACATGAAGAGTGTGAATGTGAGGAACATAAATGTCAACATGAAGAGTGCCAGTGTGAATGTGAGGAACGTAAATGTCAATATGAAGAGCGCCAGCGTGAACGTGAGTTTGAGCTGAGGAAGTTAGAACTCGAAGGACAACATCTGGCTGCAAATCAGTCAACATCAGGTGAGCCTCCAACTTACTACTATACCCCAAAGATAAAACTTCCAACGTATGAAGATGGAGATGATTTGACAGCTTATTTACTCCGCTTTGAGGGGTAGCTACTTTGTCTGGTTGGCTGAAAGACCTTTATCCCGTACAACTGGGTTCTCTACTCAAGGGTAAGGCTATGAAAATCTTTTCATCTCTGCCTACAGAAATTGTAGCAGACTATGACATTCTTAAAACCGAACTCCTTACAGCTTTTAAAGGAAACTTCCAAGTTTTATAGGAAAACTTTTAGGTCTATGCGATTAGGACATGATGAAACCTATACTCAGTTTGCGAACCACCTTAGCCAAATTCTTGACTTTTGGCTTGAAAGTAAAAAGGTTAGCACTGATGACTTCCCCAGTCTATGAGACTTGTTTATTAGAGATCAGTTTTTGCATGCTTGTCCTAATGATATAAAAATCTTTAATAAGGAAAGAAACATGAAGTGCCTTAGTGAGATGACAGAATTAGCCAATGTTTATGCATCAGCTCTCAATTCTTATCAGAGGGACAAGAGACCTGTAAAGAAGCTGCCACGGGGGGAAAATCAGGAACTGAAGACACCTACAAAGACGATTAAATGCTGTGTGTGTGGACTGGAAGGACATATGAAAAGAAACTGCCTACAGAATCCAGCCACGTATGCAAGCTCAAGCAAGAGTGTGACCACAAACATTGTTTACAATGACAGTACTGGCAAGTAAATGTACAAGCTGTTGGGACTAACGGTAAGTGGAACAGTAAATGGTACAAAAGCGCACTCCATTTTGCGTGATACTGGATGTTCCTGTGTAATTGTTGTAGACCACTTGCTACCAAATGTAGACCTCTTGGATGCAAAAATGTGCACTGTAATAGATTACCTTGGGAACAGAAACAAATTTCCTGTGGTAAGTTATTTAGATTGACCATTTCACACAGGGTGGATAAAAGCAGTTAGAGCCCCTATTAAATGTAGTGATGTACTGGTCAGAAACAAAATAGAAACTACTAATAAAACAGAACCTCCTCCTCAGAATTTTGTCAGCACAGTACAAACTCGTTCATAGCATAGAAGTGGAACAGAACCCAAACAAGGAAAGTCGGCTCCTTTGGATTTACTTCGTATCAGTCTGGCTGATTTCAAGAACCTTTAGGAAAATTGTCCTTCTCTTGAAAAGATCCGGGAGAAGGCCAGAAAGAATACCACTGAAATCTCTAAATCAGGTGCTTCATTCAGGTATGATAAGATTGATGGTCTTATTTACAGACACTGCATTAACAGACTGCAGAATCATGAGAAAGGTCACAAGTCTTTAATTGTCCCTGAGAAATGCCAGAGACTAATTCTGAAATTAGCACATGTCTCCAGTTTCTGGACATTTTTCCCACAGGAAAACTTCTACAAAGGTGTTTGAGACCTTCTTTTGGCCTGGTGCGAGTGTAGAGATCTATAGGTTCTGTAGATCTTGTGAATCTTGTCAGAAGATTTCACGTAAACCTAAGAAATTGCCCTTAAAACTTCCAGAAATTATAACTACTCCATTCTCTAGAATTGCAATCGACATCATTGGTCCTATTTCCCCTCCTTCCTCCGACAGTCACAGGTATATTCTAACTATAATTGATTTTGCCACCAGATTTCCAGAAGCAGTACCACTGAAGAACATAGACTCAGTTTCTATCACTGAGGCTTTAATTACTATGTTCTCTAGAGTAGGCATACCCAAAGAAATTCTAAGTGACAGAGGAAGGCAGTTCATTTCAGATCTCGTGGGAGAAATACACAAGCTTCTAACAATCAAACCACTTTTCACAACCCTGTACCATCCTCAGGCTAATGGTCTCTGTGAAAGGATGAATGGTGTCATCAAGAACATCTTAAAGAAGTTGTGTCAGGACTACCCTAGAGAATGGCATAAGTATATTCCAGCTACATTATTTGCTGTCCATGAAATACCTCATGACACACTTAAATTTTCTCCATTCGAGCTCCTGTATGGAAGAGGTCCACTAACCATCATAGAAAAACTCTGGACAAACAAGGAAGTTGACAAATCAACAAAGAACACGTATCAATAAGTCTTTGATCTCCGTCAGAAGCTAGAAGAAACAGCAAAGATAGCAGCTGCAAACACGGAGGTAAGCAGGCAGCAATACAAAAGTTATTTTGACAGGAAATCACAAAGCTGAACATTTAAGCCTGGTGATAAGGTACTAATCCTGCTTCCCATGGATAACAGCAAACTGCTCGTGAAATGGAAGGGTCCCTATGAAGTAAAGGAAAACAGGAATGGAATGGACTATGTTGTGGAGAGTGAACCCTTTCCCCTTTTAGTTGTCAGCCCTTTCCCCCTGGCCTTGATTATTATTATTTATATACTAAATTTATTTAATTTGTTTGATTTAAATATTGTTATAGATAGGATTTTAATGGTTCTCTCTTTCTTTCCAGAGGAATAAAGATTAATTAGTAAAGAGTAAAGATTAATATTTGAAAGATTAATAAGGATTAAATATAAAGTTGTGAGTAAGGATAAAAATATAAAGTTGCTAATAAAGATTAAGTAATAAAGATAGCATAAAGATAACTTAACATAATTGTTTGTAAAACCTGTGAACAAGGAATAAAACATTTGTTTGATAAATTTAACAAAAAAAATTAAAAGAATAAGAATTAAGATAATCTAATGACTATAGGAAAGCAATTTATTATTATTATTAGTATGAAAGATCTCTAAAAATGACACTCACTTAAGCTTCTGATGATCAAAAGTGTTTAACAGTCAATAAATTCCAAGAATTGGCATGTGTCAAAACTCAAGTTTTGAGAAGTGGGGAAAACAATCTGGGGTTTGTGGAGGTGTTAAAATAGAAAATAAAATACATAGTTAAAATATTTAACAAGAAGGAATAAAGATTAATAAGGAAGGAACTAAATTCAAGCTAGATCTGTCTGAGAAACTGAAGACCATTATTAAACCAAAAGAACTATAAATTTGTCAAGAGAAAGATGCCAAAAATATTGAAACACTAACAGAAGGAAGCTACTCTTGCAAGAACTGTAAAACAAGTGAGGAACTGTTGGTGATACGAGCCAGCAGTTGTGGAATCGGAGGTCTGGGTGGTGAGCCTGGATGCAACAACCCTTCAAGGTAGGCAGCCTGGCTGGGTGGAGGCCTTAAAAAAATAAAAATTTCTTATGTTTTGTCTGGTGTGGCCGTTAGGTTAACTGAATCCCACCACAATATCATCAATGTGAAAGGTAATCTTAAACTTTTCCACACGAATATGCTAAAGAAATTCTTCTCCAGGGATCAAGATCATGATATCAAAGACTGTAGCATCGCATACAATGATATCATGGAAAGAGGTGATCCCTTGGGGATCGTTTGTGTTTTGGATGACCCAGATGAAGAGGGAGACAGATTTTGACATACAAGGAGCCAATGGACATAACGCAAGATGACCATCAGACTTTGACATAAAATCTTCTCTCTGGGAGAGAGAGAGACTCGATCCCTGAATGTGGAGAGGTCAACATCTCCAACACTTTTGATGAGGAGCAAAGGAGAGAGATTCGAGCTCTTCTGAGCTGATTCTCAGATGTGTTAAGCAATATCCCTGGCTGTACAAACTCATATACTCATAAAATTAGATTGAAGAGTTCACAACCAATTAGGAAGAAGCCATACCCTATCCCACTCCACCTTCGGGATGCATTCAATGAGGAAGTTGAAAAGATGTACGAGCTGAAGATTATCCAGCATTCCACTTCCCCATATTGTTCGCCGGTAGTCATGGTAAGGAAACCTAATAATACTTGGAGAGACTGCATAGACTTCAGATTGCTCAATGACATCACAGAGTTCGATGCAGAGCCCATGCCCACCATCGATGAGGAATTGCACAAGTTTAAGGGTGCTGAATTCATCAGTGAACTAGACTTGTGTAAAGCTTATTTCCAGATTCCTCTAGACCAAGAGTCTAGGAAATATACAGCATTTTCAACACCACTCCAAGGTCTCATGGAACTTACGAGGATGCCATTCGGATTATCCACAGCATGTGCATCCTACGTCAAATTAATGAGGTTAGTTTTGCATGGACTTACCAATGTGTCTGGTTATTTTGACAATATTTATATCTACTCTAACAACTGGAAGGATCATCTAGTAGTCCTTAGCAAGGTCTTAGGTAAGACATCTAAGAGAACATGGTTTAACCATTGGCCTTGCTAAATGTTTCCTAGGACACAATTCAATCAAATACCTAGGTGTCCAACTTGGCAGAAACATGATCCAGCCCTTATAGAAAGTTTATTCCTGAATATTCCAACATCACTGCACCACTTTCAGATCTCTTAAAATGCAGATCAAAGGATCCCTTAGAATGGACCACAGAACAACTAGGAAACTTCGAACTTTTGAAAAATTACTTCTGTTCATCCCCTATTTTATCCCTTCCAGATATTAACAAGCAGTTTTACGTTCGCACAGATGCCTCTAACTTGGGTCTTGGAGCAGTCCTTCTACAGTATTCAGAGAATATCTTGAAGCCTGTTGTATACATCAGCCAGAAGCTCCAAGATAGAGAGAAGAACTCTGCCATTGAAAAGGAGTGTCTCACGTTGGTATGGGCAATAGAAAGACTGAAGGGATACCTCATCGGGAGAGAATTTGTGGTCCAAACAGATCACCAGCCTCTGCTATATTTGAAGCAATTCAAGGGATCCAGTCCAAGGCTTATGAGGTGGGCTTTTACTTTACAAGTTTATAAATTCAGGGTTGAATACATCAAAGGATCTGAAAACATCGGGGCAGACCTCTTAAGTCAACTGCAAGGATCATGATCATTTGTGATCATGCTTAAATGGGGGGTAATGTAAATGAAATGAAGCATGACTCATTTTCCCTCTTCATAATATCATGTAGGGTCATTATGCAAGTTTATGCCCACTGCAGGGCCCCACTAATTATAACTATTGTTATGCTTATTTTGGGGCTGACTGAGCTTATCTTGCTGGCTCCAGTGCCTTCTAAAGGTAGAAAGTTCCAGAGACACACAAGGTAAGCACCCTTTTTCTGTTTTAAATTTTATTATGTAAATGTTATTTTGTAACAATTGTAACTACTTATTTCTATATATCTAATTGTGTAACCACTTGTATTATGTATCTTTATTAGCGTATCTAACAATTTTGGTTAGGTTAGTAATTGTGCTTATTTCTCTTTCATGCAAGGGAGCTACAAGCCTTGAACTGAGACTCAACTCTAAATGTAAAGGGTCAGAATTGATTATCACCACCTTGAACAACGGAAGCTTTACTACATCTTGGAATCCCTGTGACCAAGTGTCATCATCCTATTGGATAGCCTGGGGTCACGGCAAATTAGCTGTCTAATCAAAACAATCTTGATGAATATTTAAGCACATTTAAGATTTATTTAACTTATTTAACTCATTATTTTGTCACAATTTATTAATTTTCTCATTTATTTGTATTATCTTTAATCTATAACTTAATATATGTAATTATTTTTCCCAAGTAGTATTGATTTCTTTTTAAAAGAACCTCATCAACCAACATCCCCTACACAGTAAAATCATGTATAATGAGTTTTTCCGATGGGATTACCTGCGTACCAAATATAAATATAAAGATTTTATATATTTACAAACATAATTTTAAGTAATTATTTTTCAAGCATCATTGTCATGAATTAAAAAATTTGGGTGTCAAATTTTGCATATTTTGTACATTAATTTTGATTCCTATTGAGATTTCTAAGTTTGATTTTTAAAATTAAGATTGTAAAGATTTTATGTCTTAACTTCATCTATTAATATTGACTTGAATAAGCTTAAAGATAAACTATAGATCCTGTGTAGGTCAGGTTTATTGGCTATAACATGAAAGAACATCTTGTTATGTGTCATCATGTAAACCCTATTTTTATTTTCATTATAGATTTGGTGCAAGGTTAGCCATATGTGAAACTTCTTAAATTAGTTTCCCAATTTAATTCCTTGAAAAAAAAATATGAAAAGGAAAAATTATCTGTCTAATTTGAAAATTTTGTTTTTGCCAAAAGCAGTAAAATAATTTTATTTGTATGGACCTCAAGGACAACAGTGATATTCATTAAACAGCTATACTGTAGCTCATGGAATATTTAGTTATTTCCAGATTAATAGTTTGTATCCTTCAGAGTAATGAACTTTTTAACTGAAGGAAACCACTTTTTTGGAAGTTAATTTTTTCCATTTCTCATTTGATGAGTCAAAATGGAAAAAGGTGAACAAATATGTGATTTCAAAGATGAATATTGGAACATTAAAGATGAATTGCATATTGAAGAAGAAGATTTCTATGAAACAAGTTGTTGCAAAGAAGATATAATTAGTCATAGAAACATCCGTGATGAATGGGAGGTAAAGAATAGAGATAAACACTCGGTTGTCTAATATAGTTTTAAGTGGATTGTGATTCTTGCCAAAGGAAAGAACCCTTTTGAAGTTTATATGTTTTCGTTAATGAATACAGATTATTCAGTCAGATTGATTATTACATGGTAGGTATGTTCCTCAATATTCTGTGTAAAATGAATTGGTGTAAATTGGGGGGAACTAGTGCTAAGTATAGGCCCCCCCCAACATGCCCCCAAAATTAAATAAAATAAAATAAAATACAATAATAAAAATGATGATGATGATAATTATCTGCAAAAAAGATAAATAAATAAATAAATAAATTAAATACATAAACTTGTCTGTGAAAAAAGTAAAAATTAGTAATAGCTTGTAATAAATAAAAAAATTTGAATTTCTTCGACCACATTAATCTGAAACCATGCAAATGGGGGGGTGCATAAATTTGGGGGGGGGGGGGGGGGTTGCTGTATTCATTAATAAATTTATCAAAAGATTGAGTTGATGCACTAATTTTAAAGACTTTAATAGATTATAAAGCAATTTTCTTAAATTTTGAAATAAATTGAAATAGGAGTTTAATTACTGAATGTGAAGTAAAAACTATAAAACCACTTTCAGAGTGATAAGATCAAAGATGAATGGATGAAAGAAATTTCTGTCAAAGAAGAAACAGATTTCACTCATGAACCCAACATTAAGGTAAATATATTTGTCTTACTTGATTACAACTTTGTTAAAGTAACCTATTGGCCATGATACTGATCAGCTTGGTTCATTTTTCATCTATACTTTCGATGAATGAGGAAAAATACAATATCTGAAGCTGTTCAGATGATTATTTTTTATTACTTTGTTTAATGAGTGATAGATTGAATGTGTGTTATATGAGTGTGTAATTATGAAAATTGCAATTTTTGGCCCAAAATAACATAAATATGGATTTTTAATGCATTATTGAGCCTGCAGCCCCCTACAAATGTTTAATCTGCTTCAGAGGTAAAAAATACATCATAAACAGTTTTTAAATTGTCTTTTTATCATGTCCAGAACCTGAGATAGGTCACTGGGTTCAAATTTTGGTTGTGCACACATACAATTTGCATAAATTGGCTGGTCGCAGTCACAGTTTGTAAGCAACCACCCAAAATTGGTTTTAAAGTTTAATCCTGGATAAAAAACAACTATCTAGACCCCCTTAATTTTGATCCTGGCACTTTTGATTTTTTCACTCCACCCTAAATTGTATACTTCCAGTGAATGAGGCAAAATAGTTGTAACACACCATGTCATTATTCTCTGTGACAGTAATGCGAGGCACTTTATATTGTTGTCCACCTTCTTGTCTGACAGAGAGAATTATGTATGAAATTTATTATTTGGTAATTATTTTATGGTTCCTCACTTTCAGAATAGACTAGCATTAAAAAAGGAAGATAGTATGTTATGTGTACCCTGCAATACCTCATAGTAGTATAAAAGTTTTGATAAGGAAGCTTCAGTTTTGCAGAGGGTTGTACATTAATAAGATGTCAGTGAAATTTTAGATTTGTATCAGCCTATTTCCTTTCCTTTCCAATCATTTATAAACTTAGCTTTGAAATATTTTGTGGGAAGAACCAACACTTTTGCATGTTTTTGGGGTGCCACTGTGAAAACTTAACTTGCACTCTGAAAATTAATTTAATTAGGTTTTATAAAGCTAAAACACTTAGGCATGTTAGGTTATATGAAATTTCAGTATTTTTGCATCAGTGATGTATTTTTCCCAAGATAATTAAAAGCTTTGTGTATGGAACTGTGTGAAAATAAATCTTGTGTGAAATAGTACGTGTATCAATTTGATACAGAAATTATTGTATGACCTTATTATGAACACCCCTAATAACCATATCTCTATTAATTGGTTATTTTTAAGTTGGGGGTTTATTGAATGTTATTCCTGTTCATTCCCTTAATAAAAGGAAATTATAAAAATTTTATGGTTGATCATCATTTACAAAGCTCTAAATATTCTTGTAACCACCCTAAATTTGTGTTCAGCCCAAGAAGGCTAGCGTGGGACTGCGCGCACAGCAAGTAGTGTGTGGTCTATATAACCCCATAATGAATATTATATTTATAGGTTAAACCATTTATTGCAGTAAGCAACAATAAAAATTAACTTCCATATAATAAGACATCATTTCCTGTAAACAAATATACTTTTATTTTAATAGACCATGCAAGTGTTTTTGTGCAAAAACTAGAGAACCCACCTGGATTTAACTCTGGAAACAGTTCTTCCCATAGTAGGAATCCAATTCTACTGGCCAGTCACAAAGTATATGCAAACTGAGTAGACTGGAAGACAGATGAAGAAGCTGTACTCAAAGATCTTCTCCCAAGCAGTGCACTGGACGTCAAGTGAGCAAGGACCATTCACAAAAATATGTTAAGCAGGACCACCAGTGCATTCAAGCAATGGAAAGCAAACAGTTTATATTTATGTTAATGTTTAGGAGTGGGTACAAGAAAAAGGTGTTCAGGTAGAAAAAGGAAGAGAATGAACTTTAGGATTAAAATGAATGAACAAGAACAAAAAGTACAGTACAGGCAAGACCTTTGCTATTGAAAATTAATTCAAGAATTTTCCCTTGACTTCACAGTATCACCAAATTTAGTAAACCTTATTTCCAGTGTGTGACTTTTTATCCAGTCTTATTCCGTGTGATAAACAAATGTGGAAGTGACCTTCCCATCATGTACCATGACTGATATTTAATGATTTAACGAAAGCAAACTAGAAATTTAGGTTTTCCAGTTTTATTTATAACTTCATTTACTAGAACAACTTGAAACCTCCCATTTCTAGACTTGAACAAAAACCTTAACAGTAATTATTTAAAATTTATTCTGGATGTTCTAGACAATAAGAAACTTTAATCTTAAATTAAATGATAATGGAGTTAATAGGTTAGTTATGATAATGAGCATAAAGATGATTTATGTACAAAACACTAGAATTCCAAATAACTTTATCTTAACCTTTGGAGGGTCTTAACTTCCTAGATTTTGACTGCTGTGTTCACTGGAATTTTTCTCACGTGTTCATTTCTTAATTTATTTGGACAACACAACATGTACATTGTACAGGCACATAATGAATTCACATGCAAAAGCTTAATTAAAGGTTTATAAGCTAAAGCTGCAAGAAAAGGGTACACACTGGCAATACTTTAAGTAATTTGGACTCGTGCACAACCCTGGATTGTTTGCTAAGAAGGAGCACTTAAATTCTGGGTCTTTAGTGCTAAACTTCAAGAACATACCTTCTGGCTTCATAATGGACTATGATCTTGCCTTTTCTTGAGTTCAACAGACTATCAGGGCTAAATACTAGACTAAGTTTTAACACAAGCCTGGAGCCATTTTGATCAAGATGCCCTATTAAACTGATTTGAGCACTTTTGCATTAATTACAGTATCTGCCTATGCTTGACTAGATTGACTTAACACTCTTAACTAGAGGCTGTGAAAGCGAGTTGCTGGAAAGAGTAAGAATACACACATTTAAAAATAAAAGGACTCAAGAAATGAAAATTGGCAAAACCCTACAGTGTTTTTGGGTTAAAGGTGCATAAAGAAAGAAATTATAATGCTTGCCCATTTGTGTTCAGTTTAAATGCTTTACAAAAACTTTATCTTGAATAGGGAGAGTTACAAAATTTCAAAAAACTTTATTTAGAAAAGATAATAATTTACACAGATTTGCAATGTCTAAAGAGAAAATGCTTTTGTTCTCTCTATACAATTTAGATCTCAGATATAACATTAATATATTTAAAGTATTTATCATCTGAATATGCCATTATGAAGCATGGAAAGTTTTAAGACAAAATTAATGAGATGCAATCCATTTATTACAGAAAGGAAGCAAAATGGCAGATGATAGTAATAGTAAATGATGAAAATTTACAGGAATACTATTTGGCTATGTTAAACAATTTTATATACCAGTAACTATCAGCTATATTAAATAAACTGATCATTTGTATACTTAGTGAAAAATAAGTGAAGTTTAATGAAGAAATAGTTGAATTATGAAGATGAGTTTAATGAAAAAGATAATTTACAGAGTTGAGATCAGGAATGATGTTTGTGGGACTAATAAATATGAAGTACAGACTTAAATATATTAATAATGGTGATCATGAAATTTTACATGAGTAATGGCTAAAAGTACTTCATCACTGATTTGTGAAATACAATTAATAATGAAACTTGTTTGCTATTTATGGGAATTGCATTCTATACATCCTCTCCTTTGAAATAGTGTATTTTGTGCAGTTTCCAATGTATAATTTGGTTTGTGTATAAAATATCTTGGGAGGCTTATTATTATTATTGTGTCTGATGCATAGTGATTGCTCTTTGAGTGGGTGAGGGATGTTGATTTTTATTGATAATCTTGTATACATTGGCAGCAACATTGAATTTTTATAAGTCATTTAGTTTTAAAATATTTAGCTCTTTAAAAATTAGGTAAGTGACTTTATTACCATTATTAGTTGAGATAGTTTCCAGAGATTTTTATGAATAACTTGGAAACAATGTTTTATATTCTTTGAGCTATTCCATGTTATGCTATGCAGTAAATATAGATAGATTAAGGAATAATACAGGGTAAGGAGTGCATTTTGAGGAACCATCTTTTTCAGTTTGAATAATATAAATATAAAACTTGATATTTTGGATTTCACATGTTGTACATGACTTTTGAAATTAAAATTTTCATCTGAATTAATGTTGAGCACCTTAACTTCATTCACCCTTGCAAGAATAGTATCACCAATTTTTACTTTAACATTTGTATTTGTTTTGTGGTAATATATAAAATGACTGTTCAGTTCTGTAAAATTTATTGGAATACAGTATATCCAGTTATGAAAATGATCTAATTTATCAGAATATCTAAATGATGGAAGAAATAAGTGTGGTGTGAAGTGCTTGTTTTACACAGTTTAGTGTGGTTGGGAGATGAAAATTGTTGACACTGTAATGGCCTAAGAGTATATATTTGTGAAACCTCACTATTTAGTACTACCTTGTTAGATAAATTTTCTTTCAATTTGATATATTGGTGATGATTAGTTTGGTACACTTTGAACCAGTCAAACCATAATTCCTCTTATAAAGTGAAATTTATGCAATCAGTTTTCATATGAGAGCTTATGAAGTACATCAAATGCTTTTGACGCATTGAGGAAAATCCAGACAATGTATATTTTACATTTTAGGTTTGATAGACTTTTTTATTAACCTGTATATGGCATCTTCCATTGTATTTGCATGTAAATTCAAATTGCATTTGAGTTAAAATATTGTATTTGATTATGAATTTAGCAAGTTTATTGTGGGCCCCTATAAAAGTTTTTCAAATACTTAAAGATGATAGTATGGAAGTATGGTAGTAAGAGGTTTGTGTTGTGGTTACCTGAAATAAATATAGAGCAAACCTAGCTTCCTTTAGATAGCGAGGGAATGTTTGCCTCCAGCCTGGGAGTTCCTTAAATTTCTCACACAATGGGGTCATCTGTTTTCAGTACATAGATTTTTACTCTTTATTGGTTATTTATGTAGGTTTTACTCTTTACACTTTCTGTTTGCATTTTTAGCAGCTCTAAAAGTACATTCCAGGTTTTGGAGTCTAATTACCTTCATCCCATAGTTTTAGATATTTTGAAGTAGCTCCTTTTAATTTAGTGTCAATGGTGGGTTGCATTTTGTTGGGCACCTACCCAGGTTAGCATTAATGGGAATGACCCTAAAGTCTACTGTTACTGTACCTTTGTGGCTGAATGGCCTATTCTTTTTGAGGATTCCCTTCCATGAGTCAG
Organism: Bathynomus jamesi; assembly: GCA_023014485.1. Classification (NCBI taxonomy): domain Eukaryota; kingdom Metazoa; phylum Arthropoda; class Malacostraca; order Isopoda; family Cirolanidae; genus Bathynomus; species Bathynomus jamesi. The sequence continues at coordinate 116,818 of JAJOZX010007421.1, read as the reverse complement.
GCAGTAGTTCACATTGTCTGTCAGTGAATTGAAATAGGAATGTAAGGAGTGTGTGGGAGGTTAAGACAAGTGTGAAGAAAAGGCCAACAGTGTGGTGGGATGCTGAAGTTGCATTAGTGGTTGAGGATAAAAAGAAAAAGTTGTGTGCACAATATTTGTGATAAGAGAAGAAAGTCAAAAAAGAAAGAGGGTGTATGAAGAGAGCAAGAGAAGTATAAAGAGACAAGTGAGACAGAAGAAACAAGGTAATAATTAATGAATTTGGAGGGAGGATAAATTAAAATTATGTTGAATAGAAAGTTGTTCTGAAGTGTGGAAGTAGTGCAGTAATGAAACTAAGGAAGTAAGTCTGAAAGTAAAGGATAAAAATGGAAGAATGGTGTCAGCAGAAGTTGATTTATGGAATAGATAGGTTGAAGAGGCAAGACAAGTGCAATTATAAACATGAGAAGATTTGGATTTGGTAGTGTGAAGAGGACATGTGACAGAATGCCTGAGAACACAACCATGAATGAAATGAAAATGATGGTTTGGAAGCTGAAAAATAGATAAGCAGCAATTGTGGATGTGGATATATAGGGAAATTATTAAGTATGGGGGTTAGAAAGGGTTAGAGTGGTTGTGATACATATGTCAGAGTGCATGGACAAATGGGAGTATGCCTGAAGACTGTAAGAAAACAATAATTGTTCCATTGTACAAAATAAAAGTTGAAATGAGTAAATGTAAAAACAAGAACTACAGTGGCATAAATCTGTTGAGTGTAGTGTGTAAGGTGTATGAAAGGATAGTGCAAGAATGAGTTCATGGTATTACAGAATGCTTGGTAAGTGATGCAAAAGGAGAGTTGCAAGGTGGAAGAAGCTGTGTAGATCAAGTGTTCTTGGTAAGTCATGTGATTCAGGAAGTATGTGAAAAGGATTGGAAGGTATAAATAGCTTTTATGGATTTTTAGAAAGTGTATGACAAGAGTAAATGGAGAAGTATTGTGGCAAGTCTTTTGGTATCTCTGGGGTTTGTGGTAGACTCATGAATATGGTGAAGAGTTTTATGATAGAAGTAGTGCATATATGATAGTAAGTGAAGAACTAAGTGAATGGGTTGATATCTGTGTTTGGTGTATATCATGGATGTGTGATGTCTCTGTGGCTGTTCAGTCCATTTATTCATTGAGTGATAAGAAAGATGAAAGTGCAAATGCAAGAGAGAGAAATGTGATGTGTGATGGGAATAGGTGGAGCCTGTTGAATCTGTTGTATGTGCATGATTTTTTTTTTTTAATGCATGAAGGTGGGGTCAAGGACAAATATCCACAAAAATGTCACCATAGAAGGAAAAGGAGAGAGCCAAAATCAAGGTCTATGAGGCTGTTAAAACTATGCCTTCTTTTTAACCCAGATATGCCTAATGTGCTATATGTAGAACACCTTACAAGTGTTTACAAATTTCATTATGAAAGTGACATCTGGCAACTGGTTACTTTATTTTTCACCCAGATATATCCAAAAGAGTCAGTCTAGCAAGTACCGTATATAGAAGTAACCTAGCACCAATATAATTTTGTTTTCATATATTTTAGTCTGTTTAGAGTCAAAGTGAAATATATGAGTAAAACCAAATTCTTACCTTTGTTGTGTTTTATTCTACATTTAGTTAAATGTAGTCTTTCTACACATAGGACATTAGTCAAATAGGCATTGCATTTGCTCAGGTTTTCAGTTCTATTTATTTATAGTTTTTGTTTCCTTTTTATTAGTAAATTTTATATATATATATGATGAATAAAACCACGAAGGAAAGGAAACACAAAATGGTGCTCAAGCGCTTTCGTCTAATGACATCCTCAGGAACACTGAAGTACATAAAAGGGTAACAGCCTATATATAGGTTACAGAAAGAAAAAAAAAGAAAAATAAATAACATACATACATACACACACACACATATATATATACACATACATATCTATATATACATATACATACACATATATACATATATGCAATAAACAGAGAAGTAAAAATAAAAATTAAAAATTAAAAATTAAAGGATTAAAGGATTATCAGTGAGGCGTACAGATTTGTAAGGAATAATATCGATTTTTAGCACAAGATCAAATGGATTATAAAAATACAAATTTATATTGGAAAACTGCCCAGGTTTTAACACACTGCCTATGGTCAGGTTTCGATATATATAAAAATAAAATGCAAATTAAAAGTTAATAAAGTAGCAGACAAGTTTACCAAAGATTTAGTGTTCTACCCTTCTTATCTAAATCTGTTTGGAAGGAATTCAAAATAACAGGATCGAGTTGAAAAAGACCTTTGCTTATGTTGAAGTTATTTGAAAGTTGGATAATGGCAGACTCAAGAATATTTCTATTAACAATGTTGCTAGAATGGAATAAAACTGAAGCATTATTCCAATCAATACAGTGGGCTAACTCTGACAAATGGACAAAAAGGGCACTGGACAACTGTCCTGTTCTAATGGAATATTGATGCTGTTTTATACGTGTGTGCAAATCCTTTCCCGTCTGACCTATGTACAGTGCCCGCGAAAAGTATCCGATCACTCAAGAAAATACAATATTTTCCCTTGATATTCAGAGACACGTAATTCACTTTCTATTTGTTCTAGCGACATCTGGTAACTTTGAGGTTGCTCGCTGATATGAGAGCTATCCAACGCATTCTCAAATTAGTGTTCTGGTAGCCTTCGTTGCGGGTGGCTGTGTCTCAAATTTGTCAGATTTCACTGTTTGTATAAATTTTTTGATTTTTTTTTTTTTTTTACAGAAAGTGGTGTAAATAAAATTTATATATAATGTGTGCTAAAAAACAACTTAAGAGTGATTGTCGAGGTGCTATTGTTGCTTTGCATGCATGTGGGAAATCACAGAGACAGATAGCTAAGGAATTAAACATATCCCAAAGTACCATTAATTTATGGGTTTCACGGGCTAAGAACAATGGTGGCCTAACCACGCCAGTCCCTAAAAAACGATCTGGCAGACCGAGAAAAACAAATTCGCGAACAGACAAACTTATGAAACGTTTAGTATTGAAAAACCCAACAATAACTGCGAAAGAAATAAAATTTAATATGAATAATTTGTTATCTGGTGTTTCTGAACGAACTATCCAGGAGCGGCTCCAAAAAGAACTCGGATTACCATCTCGCCATGCTGCTAAGAAACCGTTCATTAATGAAAAAATGCGTAAAAAACGTGTCGCATTTTGTAAAAAATACATTCATTGGACTGTTGATGACTGGAAGAAGGTTTTATTTAGCGATGAGTCACATTTTTGACATTCAGAAGTTGTCCAAAAAAGGTTCGCCGGCTATTGGCTCAAATAGGATGGACCCTAAATACACCCTAAAGACAATGAAACACCCTCCAAGTGTGATGGTTTGGGGTTGTTTCGGTTACTATGGGCGTGGAAACTTATATTTTCTTCCGAAGAACACAACTATGAATGGTGCACGGTATTTAGCAATGCTACAGGATAAACTTCCAATGGCAATGGCAATCCAAAGGACAAAAACATACATGCATGATGGTGCACCATGTCACAGGTCCAAAATAGTGACAAAATGGATTACTGACAATAAATTTGATATTTTGGATTGGCCTGGTAATAGTCCAGATCTCAATCCGATAGAAAATCTGTGGCTAATAATAAAAAATAAGGTTGAATGCCACGACACTGGCTCAGTCGAAAAATTACAAGAGGCCATCAAAAAGGTATGGTGCAAGGAAATATCAGTGGAAGTTTGTCAAAACTTGATTAAATCCATGCCAAAACGTCTAGAACAAGTCATCCAAACCAAAGGACAGATGACAAAATAATAATATAAGGTTAGTATACATTTAAACATTGTTTTTTATGTAAAAAATACAAATTTCAAGGGTGATCGGATACTTTTCGCGGGCACTGTAAAAGAATCACATTGTTTACAACCAATTTTATAGATAATGCCTGAATTATTGGTAGGGCTATTTTTTACTATGATATTTTTCACAATATTGTTATATGAAAATACTACATTAATATCCAAAAGTTTAAGTACATTAGCAATGCCTAAAAAGCCCAGGAAAAATGGAAGTACTAAAATATTTTTTGACAAAGTACGAGTGTTATTATTGACACGATAGAAAGTTTGTTTTGCCTTGTTGAGACATAGGTCAGACGGGAAAGGATTTGCACACACGTATAAAACAGCATCAATATTCCATTAGAACAGGACAGTTGTCCAGTGCCCTTTTTGTCCATTTGTCAGAGTTAGCCCACTGTATTGATTGGAATAATGCTTCAGTTTTATTCCATTCTAGCAACATTGTTAATAGAAATATTCTTGAGTCTGCCATTATCCAACTTTCAAATAACTTCAACATAAGCAAAGGTCTTTTTCAACTCGATCCTGTTATTTTGAATTCCTTCCAAACAGATTTAGATAAGAAGGGTAGAACACTAAATCTTTGGTAAACTTGTCTGCTACTTTATTAACTTTTAATTTGCATTTTATTTTTATATATATCGAAACCTGACCATAGGCAGTGTGTTAAAACCCGGCAGTTTTCCAATATAAATTTGTATTTTTATAATCCATTTGATCTTGTGCTAAAAATCTATATTATTCCTTACAAATCTGTACGCCTCACTGATAATCCTTTAATTTTAAATTTTTAATTTTTATTTTTACTTCTCTGTTTATTGCATATATATATATATATGTAGATATGTATGTATATATATATATATATGTATGTGTGTATGTATGTTATTTATTTATTTATTTTTTTTTCTGTAACCTATATATAGGCTGTTACCCTTTTATGTACTTCAGTGTTCCTGAGGATGTCATTAGACGAAAGCGCTTGAGCACCATTTTGTGTTTCCTTTCCTTCGTGGTTTTATTCATGATAAATATTTTTCACGTGTTTCGTGAAATAATTTTCATATATATATATATATATATATATATCCCCCTTTGCTTTGTCTGGAGTGATAGGGCATGTCCCTCTGTGGCGAATGTGGGAATACGCCTTTCTTCTGTGTAAGGGCTTTCTCTGCCCTCGTGGACCATTGGACCCGTTTGAGACCCAGTTGATCTGCTTCTTTTTCTTTCTTTCTCCTTTAACCCATTCTTTCTGGCTTCTCTGTTTTTTGGCGTCGTTCTTTGGACCTTGATTTTGACCCCCTCTTTGGCCCTTGGCCCTTGGGTGTGGGAGGTGGTTGCCCTGCACCCTTGTCGCTTTTCAACCAAACCCAAGCCCTGTCCCTGCCACTTTTCACTGACTGTTGGATGAGAGTGGCAGCCTTTCAGGCACAGGGACTGGGTACAGGTGTATCTCCCCTGCGTGACATCTATTGCCGGTGGGACCAAGTGTGCCCACGATTCGCCTTTCCCTTGTTGGAGTCGGTGGTGGCTGGATGCGTGTGGGGGATGAAGTTCTCTTTTGTTCGCTATGGATACTTCTCCCCCTCGGCTTACAACTACTGCTTCTCATTCCCGGACTACTACTACTCTCAACACTCAGGTGGTGGGCAACCAGGCCCTTGAGTCCTTTACCACTGGAAGACCGCAACCTGATGGGGTTGATCCCCCTGTGGAAGCGGAATGCTTGCACTCTCCTTTTCCGTTGCCGACCCCAGTCCATCCTTCGACTATGCCCTTGGACCTACACTCTCTGGAGCAGGGATCTTGCCCCAGCCCACCTCAGCCACCTTCGGGCAAGTCAAGTTCTACCGAGGACTTGCCCCCACAACCTGGCTTCTTGCTCTCCCCATATGCCCCCCCTCACCAGCCATCAGCCCACCTCCCGATGGAGAGAGCTTCTTGGCAGATGGGGGAGCTGGCATTCATGGCCGTCCTATTGACCGTTGAATATCCCAGTCCATTTCGACTCTACAGCCTCCCTCTCCCTTCCAAGTATCCACAAATTCCTGGTGATTCGGCCTACATCTGGGTTCCTCCCGACCAACTCTGAATGGACGTTCCAGGCGATCTGAACCCACAGCAATTCCAGTCACTATGACATACACCCACAGAGATGGCTCCCTCCTCGTAAAATCACACTCAGCTGCAGAGACAAAAGCCCTACTCTCCGTCACTGAGGTCCTTGGATACTCAGTGTTCGTTTCCCCACACCCTCGCCTGAACCAGAGTCAGGGTACTATTTACGCCACCCACCTAAATTGTCGATCACAGTGAACGAGCTCCTGGAGGACCTTGCACCCCAAGGAGTCACTAAGATTTATCGCTTCACATCCCGACAGGGAGGCACCCCCTCCCCATGTCTGCTCCTTACTTTCAATACATTAATCCCCCCTGACTGCATTGTATGGGGTATGGGAGACCGCGCATCCTGCGAGTTTTCTCTCTGCCCATACATCCCAGACCTGACCCGTTGCTTTAAATGCAATAAGTTTGGACACGTCAGCTCCATTTGTTGGCAGCCGCATCAACTGTGTGTTCACTGTGAACAACTCACTCACCCTGACAGGTGCCCCAACACACCCAAATGCTCCAACTGTGAAGGCGCACACCCCTCTTCATCCCGCAAATGCCTTTTCTTCAAGTTTGAGAAGGAGGTCCGAGGCCTACAAGTAACGGACTTCCTTAGCCCCTGTGAGGCACGAGACGGTGCGGAGCCGGGAGGTGAGGCCGGGGGTGTCCTATGCCGCTGCTCTTGGCTCTATCATCTCGGCACGTCGCCCTGGCCTGCCGCCGAAACCCCCCCGAGCCACTGCTCCCTGTTCCCCCCAGAGAAAATCCTCACAGGACCCAACGGTCTCATGTCCCCCCACCATCCCTCCTCTTCCCGCACCTCACCTGCCACAAACCCCCCAGGAGTCTGGGAGCAGGACACCCAGGTCCCATCCACCGTGCCTTTGTGTCCGGCATCAGCGCCACCACACACACCTTCGGCTACCATCTGGAAGAAGGTACAGGGTGTTGAGAGGCGACATGTCCCCTCCCGACTCCCGGTCCTCCGGACTAACGACGGACTCCTATGTGTGAGCCAAGTCGGTGGCAAACCACCTTGCTTCTACCTTTGCCGCCATTTCTTCCTCTGCACCCAATTCCGTACCCGCCCCTGACGATAGCCCCTCTCCACCATCCATAGACAGCACCTACAACCAATTGTTTACCATGCATAAACTACAGGCGGCACTGGCCTCTCAACAATCCCCTTGTCCTGGTCCGGATGGTATTCCGTATGACATGATCCAGCACATCCACACTACCTTACAAATTTTCCTGCTAGACCTATACAATTGCATATGGATAGAGGGCACCTTCCCCTCTAGGTGGAAGGAGGCCCACATCATCACTATCCTCAAACCCGGCAAAGATTTCCTGGACCCCACAAACTACAGACCAATCGCCCTGATGATGTGTTGTGCCTGCAAGATCCTCAAAAAATGGTTGCTATGCGATTATCATTCATCCTTGAACATACCAATTCCTTCCCGTCTACCCAGTCCAGCTCTAGACAATTCCGCTCCACCACTGATCCCCTCCTGCTTCTCAGCCAAGACGTACAAGATGCCTTCGACAATGGACAGTTCGTACTGTCAATTTTTTTTGACATCCAGAAGGCCTATGACACCACCCATCGAGCAATGATCCTCGGTCAGCTCCGACATCCGGGCCTCGTCGGAGCCATGCTGACCTTAATCAGGGGCTTCCTTTCCTCCTGGACCTTTAAAGTCCGGGTGGGCTCAGTCCTCTCTGACACCATGCAGGAGGACGGGGTCCCACAGGGAAGCATCCTCAGTGTTCTCTGCTTCTCCATCATGATGAACACGGTCTCACAATGTCTTCTACCCACCATCCACTCTTCCATTTACGTGGATGACCTTGTGATCTACTTCGCAGGGTGAGAACCATCTGTCATTCAACGACAAATGCAGCTCGCCATATACCGGGTGGAAAGGTGGGCGACATCGGTGGGTTTCTGCGCCTCCATCCCAAAGTCCAAGTGTATGCTCTTCAGTAGAAGAAGACCCACAAGCCTTCCTCTACCCTCTGTCACATTATACGGCAGTCCTCTTGAGGTGGTACCCTCCACGCATTTTCTGGGCATGACCCTAGACTGACGGCTCAATTGGGTTCCCCATCTGAAGCACCTAAAGCAATCCCTTTGACGCCCCCTCGCTCTCCTGGATCACCTCTCACACCACATGGGGTGCAGATCGACGCTCTCTTCTTCGCCTTTACACTTCCATAGTACAGTCAAGGCTGGACTATGGTAGTGCAGTTTACGGTTCAGCCTCCACCGCCCGCCTCCATATCCTGGACCCGGTACTTAATAGAGGCCTCTGCCTCGCCACTGGTGCTTTCCGCTCCTCCCCAGCCTCCATGTGGAATGCGATCATCTCCCTCTCACCCTCCGACGGGGTCTACTCCTCATGAGGACATACCTCCGTGCACAGAGGCTACTTCGCTTCTGGGCATGGCAGTTTCAGAACTACCACCTCAGGGATGGAGCTGGCACTTCACTGAAGCAGTCGACTCTTTCCTTGATCTTTTCAACATGCCCACCCCTTCAGTTATCCCCATTTCATTCAGCATCTAACCCCCCTGGATCCTCACCCCTATCAAGTTTTGCAAGGATCTGTGTGCCCTACTGAAGAATACCATGAGCGCCATGATATACAGGTCACTCTTCCGCGAACACGCAACCCAACACCCGGACGCAGTCGCCATTTACACAGATGGTTCCCGCTTGGAAGCTGGTGTGGCCTCCTCAGTGGTGATTCTGTCCCAGCCACTTTCCTGGGGCGTCAGCCTGCCCCGCGAGGCCTCCGTTTTTTTGGCGGAACTTTTCACGATTACGGAGGCCCTCGATATTGTGCGCACCCAAACTGCCAGCTCTTTCGTCATTTATTCGGATTCCCAAAGTGCACTTCTCTCCCTAGAAAGATTTAACTCTCCTCGCCTGCTCGTCTGTACCATCTAGCAAACCTTCTTTTAATGACAGCACAAGACAGTCGCCTTCTGCTGGGTCCCGGCTCATGTCGGCATCCAGGGTAACGAGGCAGTGGACCGCACAGCAAAGACGGCCTGCTCACTGCCGGCTTCCTCCCGACCCATCCTGACCCCTCCCCTTCTCTGACTTCTTCCCGACTTTCCACTCCCACTTCCACTGCATATGGCAGCGGGAATGGGACCAGGCCACACAAAATAAACTCCACATGTTCAAGCTACAAATAGGATACTAGGCCTCCTCATTCTAGTCTGTCTCTGCCTAGGCCACACCCGCATCACCCATGGACACCTTATGGCGAAATCGCCATACCCCTATCACTGTCATACACCTGGTGGAATGCCCAAAGTTGTCCGCTCTTCGTCGCAGGTGTTTCCCTCTCTCGGCTGAAAATCCCATACCCGACTGTCTACAATCCATACTCACCAAAGGCCCCCACTTTTCAATGGAAGCAATTCTCTTCTCCCTTACTAACTCCCATCTGCTCCATCGCATCTAAAACCGTACCCCTCCTACCCACTATCCAGCAACTGACCCTTACTCACTCCCCTAGTCTACCAACCCCAGCACAGTAACATCACCCACTCACTGCCTCACCGAGATATGTACTGCTTTCTTTAGGTACGAATCGGACGTAAATTAGAGAAAGAAAGAAAAAAAAAATTATATATATAAGCACCGGACAAAAAATTAGTCACCCCTACTAGCACCGATAGTAGGAAGTTCAAGGTCACACAGAGGGCGCTGATGTAGCATTGGTAAGTGACAAGTAGCGGTGATGTAGCACACAGGATCAGATCTGTTTCGTGAGGTGGTGAAGAACAAAGTGTGTGTTGGATATAGTCTGCAAAATGGGTCGTGAGGCAGACGTTACTCAGTGGCAAAAAGGAGCCATCGTGTTTGGCAGAGCCCACGGATACAAGATGTCTGAAGTAGCCCAATTTGTTGGTGTGTCAACGCATACTGTCCAGCGAGTTTACAAAGAGTGGTGTAGTTCGCAATCAACTGAAAGTCGATGGTGTAACTGTGGCCGGAAAACAATTCTCAACAATAGGGGCCACCGCCATGTTTCTCGTCTAGTAACTGCAAATCATTTTCAAACCAGAGAACAATTGCTCCAAGAAACCAATGAGGTTCTCCAGCGACCAATTTCCGAATGGACATTGCGACGAGAACTGCATGCGATGGACATTTGGAGCAGGGTACCACGGAAGAGGCCGCTGTTAACAGCAAGTCACAAATTGGCACGTTATAAATGGGCTCAGAGGCACAAAAACTGGACTGCGGCAGATTGGAAATGTGTAATTTGGTCCGATGAGTCCCATTTTTGTTTGTTCTCCAATGATGGGAGGCGACGAGTACATCGCAGGTCCAATGAAGCCTTTAATATTGAATGCGTCGAAGGTGTTGTTCAGGCTGGAGGTGGTTCCGTGATGTTCTGGGGATGTTTTTCGTACCACGAAATGGGCCCTCTCGTTCCAGTGACGATGAATTTGAACCAGCAGGTGTACCTCCGCATACTAAACTCGCCGGATTGGTGCGGTTATCAAGGCCAGAGGCGCCGTCACACATTATTAGGTACATTCTGAGAGGGGTGACTAATTTTTTGTCCGGTGTGCTTATATATATATATATATATATATATATATATATATATATATACACAGGGTGGGCCGTAAGTTTCCATACATAGGAAAAATTAAACGTTTGTTTTTATGTTTCAGATACTCTCAGAATATGTGTTTGACGTAAGATCTTGTTTACTGATGAAGCAAATTTTTACGTCAATGGAGAGGTTAATCGGCAAAACATACGTTATTGGAGTAATGCTAACCCTAACTGGCTGAGTCCGACGAAGATGCAAGGTGCCGGTAAAGTGATGGTGTGGGCCGGGATATGGGGTGACAGAATTATTGGACCAATTTTTGTCAGTGGAAATCTTAATGCCGAAAGGTATCTTAACATGTTGCAAGAAGAGATTTTCCCATCCCTGCTAAACGAGGAAGGTAACTTCCCAGTTACTTCCAGCAAGATGGAGCTCCACCTCATTATGGTCTTCACGTGTGTCGGTATTTGGATCAGCAGTTTCCGGATGCTTGGATTGGTCGGCGTGGTCCTGTGGAGTGGCCTCCCAGATCCCCAGATCTCACCCCCCTTGATTTCTATCTTTGGGGGCACTTGAAGGCCATGGTGTATCAGGAAAAATACGAGACATAAATCATCTAAAGGAACGTATCACCAACGCATTACAAGCATAATGTCAACTGTGCTAATGCGTGTTCATCAACAGTGGGGAACACGTATTGAAATGTGTTTTCAAAACAATGGCAACCATGTAGAGTATATTATATAAATAAAAATGGTTGTCCATAAAAAAATGTTTATTTTTCCTATGTATGGAAACTTATGGCCCACCCTGTATATATATATATATATATATATATATATATATATATATATATATATATACACAGCTCTCTAGAGCATATATATATACAGTAAACTTCCCAAATAACGGCACCCTGGGGGATTTGAGGGTGCTGTTATTGCGAATTTTCCGTTGTCTCGGAAGTTTTTTTTAAATGTATTTAATGCGTAAATAAAGTGGGATAAATAAGAAATAGAGATATAATGAATACTACTTTATTAACTGGTAAATGCACAGTACATAAATAAAGCAAAAAGAACATTTTAAAATGAAAAAACTTCTAAATTCTCCACCACAAGTGCTTCATCTGTAGAGGGTGCATTTTCTTCAATTGATTTCTTCAAGAATTTTCTTATGTCACTTTGTTGCGCGGATGCTTGTTTTTTTGGTAACATCGTGTTTTTAAACATATGTGCTTGCATTACTTCTTGCATATTGAAGCTTGGATTTTGTTAAAAAAAACAGAACTGTGTCCATACACAATTGTGCGGCAGCCCAAGTTTGTCGGTACAGAGTTCACTTTCAAAATGGCGCTGGATGTAAACAAAGTCATGCGTGCTGCCGTTTTCTTTAGTGTATGATAATTTTTAAAAGTGCCATTATCTCGAGTATTCCATTATTTTGAGTGCCATTATTTCGGAAGTTTACTGTATATATTTTTTTTTAAGTTTGGGAAGAACCGATTTGCCTCTATTTAAAAGGGCATATCTCTGTGGGAAAACAAAGAAAAAGAGAGAGGAAAAAGAAAGGGTGGAGGGGACAGTCAAAGTGGAAAAAGACCAAGGACTGCAAGGTTGAGCCCCATCATCCTTGGGTGCTAGGGCCGGGAGGGCGCACGTGAAACCTCCTGGAATAAGCACATATAAACGAACACAAAGAGCACTCAAGTGCACAAGCTTAGAACCCCTTTGCGGGGATATATATATATATGTGTGTGTGTGTGTGTGAATATCTTTTTTCAGAATTCTAAATGTGCAAGAAATAGTAACACTCATTGAAGTGGATGATAGGCCTTTCCCTCACGGTGAGATTGATATTTCAATACTTCCTCCAATCAACTGTTGCGATGATCTTACTGATGAAGATTCAGGAACTGAAGATCAAGTATGTATTGATAATTTGCCTGGCAGTCAATTACATGCAGAGGCTGAGATCAGTAATTTAGAGGGCTCTAGATGGTGAAACTTCGGGATGCTCAGGAAATGTAGCCCCTAAAACATCTAACAACTCTTCTGGGAGGAAAATTTACAAATGGCGAAAAACAGAGGTAATTGCAACAGGCTTTGATGAGTGGAAGCCTATGATGACAGTTCATGATGAGAAAACTCCTGAGGAGCTTTACAAACTTTATTTTGACGATGAAATGATAAATGTGCTCGTAACTTTGTCCAATATATATGCTGCCCAATGGAACTGCAGCAATGAAAAGCCTATCACGACAGATGAAATGTATTCTTTTCTGGGGATTATGATTCTGAGTGGTTATGTTCCTCTTCCACGTAGAAGAATATTTTGGGAAAATCAGGAGGACACACACAATAATCTTGTTTCCAGTGCATTATCCAGAGATTGATTTGAATTTATAATGGCTAATTTACACACTTGTAATAACCTCGAACTTGATAAGCAAGACAAATTTTCTAAAATTTGTCCTTTGCTTCAGCTTTTGAATAAAAAAATTCTAGCTCATGCCCCTCATTAGGAGTGCCATAGCATCGATGAGGGAATGGTTCCATACTATGGAAAGCATGGATGCAAACAATTCATCCACAGAAAACCCATTAGGTATGGGTATAAAATGTGGGTAGGAGCTCCAAACAAGGATATGTCATATGGATGGACCCATATCAGGGATCTGGAACCACACCAAACCAAACGTACAAGGACAGGGGCCTCAGGTGTAGCGTTATTCTTCAATATGCAGATATTCTTAGTCAAAAGGGCAAATTTCTGTATTCATTTTACTTTGACAACTTTTTCACTGGTTTACCCTTACTTCAAGAATTGGCCAGTCGTGGAATAAAGGCAACTGGAACCATTAGGGAAAATTGATCAGGAAAGTGCACCATGCTAGATACAGCAAGTATGAAAAACTGGCCTCGTGGGTCGTACAATTTCAGAACTACAGGGGATGAAATAACTATTGTCAAATGGAATGACAACAGTGTCGTTTCAGTTGCAACAAACAACACTCCCTGTCTTCTGCCTAATCTCCCCACCCCTCCAGTATTTCTCTGGTGGATTGATGTCTACAATCTCTTCCTGTGCTGTGTTATTTGCTCAGAGTGAGTGTCATATGCAAAAGGCTATCAAGAGTTTTGTAGTAGTGTGTGAAAGATGATTGTTAAAAGTGAATGTAGGTAAAAACAAGTTATTAATTGTGAAGAGTGAGGATAAATTCAGACTCATCTAATGGTAAATGGTGATACACTAGAGGTGGTAGAGTCTTTTAAGTATTTGGGATTTGTTTTGAACAAAAGAGGTATGAGTGTGAATGAAGTTCGTAGTGAAGTGAATCAAGGAAGAAAGGTGGCATGTGCACTGAAAGTGGTGGTGAGGAAGTGGAGACTGTGTAGAAATTAGAGATAGATGTTTGCATAAAGGTGTCTGTTTTATTCATGTCCTATTGTTCTATGCAGTATACATACCTTTTTTTTATTTGCACATCTGCTCAGTAATTGAAAGCAACAACTTAGCTACTGAATTTGTGATTTGCAGATATGTACAGTGATGTTATTTCCTAATGCTTGGACAAATTACACACATGTATTGGAGAATCATTATTCCAGTTTTTTAATTTTTTCAAAAGTAGTGGTAGCAGTGATGGTAGTGGCAGCACAGTACTTTTCCAAATGAGTAGCTGTAGTGGTAGTGCTGCTACATTTTGACCCAAGTAGTGGTAGCAGTAGCGCCGCTATTTTCAGGAGGTAGTGCACAAAACACTGGTAATGAATACATTTTCTGAACACAAGGAAGTATGGAACAAATAATATACATAGTAAGAGAAATCCATGGTTTGGTTCAGTGTTGAGATATTTCATGCAGGAATAGTGACATTTTGCTCCAGTGATTGGAGCAAAATGCCACTACTCCTGCTTTCATTTTCCTGTATGAAATATTTCAATAGCGAGAGAAGTATGACAGATTATGTGCTTGTGGAAAGAAGTATACTGAAAGAGGTATGTGACACACACATGTGCCAAAGTATGAATGGGGTCTCTCTAACCACATGGTAGTCCTGTGTAAAGTGTGGTTGTATGGAGAGTAAAAAAGTATATGGAAGAAAGGTGTGTTATGAAAGAATTGAAGTGGAAAAGTTAATGGTGAGGAGGCAGTGGATGAGTACAGTAAGAGAGTAAATGATGAATTGAGTGTAAAAGATATAGATTAAATGAATAAGAGTAAAATGTGGACTGTATAAGGAATGTATGGAGTGTGTGTGGGGTTGCTAAGACAGGTGCAATGAAGAGGGCAACAGCATGGTGGGATGCTGAGGTTGCATCAGTGATTGAGGATAAAAGAAGTGGTTATTAAGTGTGCGGGGTAATAGGGTAATTGTGATAGAGGAGAAAGTTGAAGAAGAAAGAGGGTGTATAAATAGAGCAAGAGAAATGTGAAAAGACTAATGTAATGAAGAAGTTGTTTAACTCTGCAACACCTAAGGTCGTATGATGGAGGGGGGCCTACAGCTTTACATAGGACTCAAACCACGGGTTGCTGCAGAGGATGGGCTCCCATCCAACTCCTACTTGACCCAATGTTTAACTTTGCTGATCAATGGGAAGCAGTGTTATGACATTGTCTGTAATGTAGCTCTGTGAAGAAACTAGTGCAGCAGAAGGAACAGGGAGTAAGTAATGAGTTTGGAAGGAGGAGGAATGAGAATTATGTTGAAAATAGAAAATTGTTCTGGAAGGAAGTGTGGAAATGCAGAAATGAGACTCAGTAAGTTTGGGAGTAAGGAATGAAAATGGAAGAAGCGTTACAGTGGATGTGAATCTACAAATAGATGGAAGGAATATTTTGAGGGTTTGATGGGTGGAAGAGATGAGAGGAGTGCAAATATAAATATGATGAGATTTGGTAGTGTGAGGAGGACATGTGACAGAATGGCTGAGAACACAGCCATGGATGAAGTGAAAGTGGCTCTTTGCAAGCTGAAAAATGGAAAAACAGTAGGTGCAGATGGGCTATATAGGGAAATGATTAAGTATGAGGGTTTGAAGGGGTTAGAGTGGTTATGGTACATATGTCAGAGTGCATGGACAAATGGGAGAAAGCAATAATTATTTCACTTACAAAATGAAAGCAGAAAGGATTGAATATAAGAACTGCAGAGGTATAAGTCTGTTGAGTGTAGTTGGGAAGGTGTATGGTAGGATAGTTATAGAACAAGTTTGTGTTATTACATAATGCTTGGTGAACAATAATCAAAGGGAGTTCCAAGGTGGAAGAGGCTGTGTCAATCAAGTGTTTGCAGTGAGACAAGTGATTGAGAAAGCATGCAAAAGGAATTGCAAGATATACATGGCTTTTATGAATCTTGAGAAAATGTATGATAGAGTAAATAAGAGAAGCCTTGTGGCAGGTCATATGTATATATGAGGTTGGTGGTAGACTCATGAATGTGGTGAAAAGTTTCTGTGATGGAAGTAGTACATGTGTGAGATTAAATAAAGAACTGAGTGAATGGATTGATAGAGTGTTGGTGTGTGTCAAGGATGCGTGATGTGTCCATGGCTGTTCAATCTTTTTATGGAGGAATGATGAGAGAGGTGAAAGTGTGAATGCTTGACAGAGGATTTAATTTGGTGTGTGATGGGAATAGGTGGGACCTGTTAGGTCTGTTGTATATGGGTGATGCTGTGCTGTTTGCTCAGTGTGCGAGTGATATGCAAGAGGCTGTTTTGTGGTATGTATGTGAAAGAAGACTGTTGAAAGTGAATGTGGGCATAATCAAGTTATTGATTGTAGAGAGAGGGAAATTTGGACTGTTATGTGATGGTGAATGATGAAACACGAGAGGTGGTGGTCTTTCAAGTATTTGGGATATGTATTGAACAAAAGAGGTACAAGTGCAAATGAAGTTAATAGTAGAGTAGGGTGGAGTGAAAAACTCAAAAGTGCAAGGACAAAATTGAGGGGATCTAGATAGTTGTCTTTTGTCCAGGATTAAACTTTAAAACCAATTTTGGGTGGTTGTATACAAAACTGACTGCTACTGACTAATTTATACAAATCGTATGTGCGTGTGACCAAAATTTGAACCCAGTGACCTATCTTGGGTTCTGGACATGATAGAAAGACAATTTAAAAACTGTTTGACTTATTTTTTACCTTTAAAGCAGATTAAAACATTTGCAGAGGGCTGCAGGCTCAATAATGCATAAAAAAAAATCTATATTTCATCATTTTTGCTCAAAAAATGCAATTTTTTGGCCCTTTTTCTCCAAATATTTTGGTTTTTATTTGAAATTATATTTTATATTTTTCTTTTAGGTTGAATTTATAGAATTGATAAATACATGTACTTTGATAAACTTATTGCCAGAAAGTACTGCATAGTAGGATGTTAAGATGCAGTGACACAGTTAAAATTCTTGATGGAGGTCACAGATTTTCAAGCACAGACTCATTCCCTAATGGAAAGCTTCCTCTTGGTAAAGATGTCATCCAATGTGTAATGGCAGAAGAGAACTGTACAAGCAGCTAATACAGTTGTACAAAGTCTGATTCAACACTGGATTTGGTGCAATTTCAGGAACTAGTCAAAGAATTTTCGAGGTAAGACTCAAATTTTCAGTCCCTTATAAAAAGATTTAAAAATGTCATACTTTCGTAAATTTTGTAGTTACATTTATTTGTTTGTGACAGTAATTTTATTAATATAATCATGTGATTCAGTGATTTGCAAATCAAAAAATGATTGGTAATAAATTGTTTTGACTAGAACTTAACTTCGGGTTTATAATTGAAATTTGCATTCACAACATTAAAGTTTTGGTAATTTTGTAGGTTTGATAGATATCTCAAAAAGAAACATAGTGACAAGTTCCAGAGTGATCTTTCCTCCTTCACTGAAAAAACTTCCAAGTTTAACATCATCTGTAAGGACTCAAATCAGGGAAGAGATTTGGAACATTTGTATCAATTCAGAATGACAGAAGAAGACTATGCTTTCTATGAGGACCAGAAAACAGCTAGAATAGGATGATGTGTTGATTTTAAGGAATGCTTTACATCAGCAAACATCAGATGCAAAAGGAGAGGAGTACAGCAGGAGAAAGCAAAAGAAAAGAATTGGTGAGTTTGATCTATATAAATTAAAAAACTTTTGATTAGTGGCCACCAAAAATCTGGGTTTCTTGAAATGATTGTAATACAAATTATAAAATTTTTATTTTTGTGTCTTTGGTAAACTATGTTGTATCATCATCATATTGTATTTTATTATCCCCAGGGAAGAGCTCAGAAGAGTTTTTCAAGTTGTTCCATCAAGCTCAGCAGCAATACATGACAGTGATCTCAACAGTCTCTCAAGTTGGGGCAGCCTGGAATCACATGATGAAACAACTGGTGTCAGTGAACAACAGGAATCTTGACAGTGTGACAGGTATACTGTATAGTTTAAAATATGAGTATGCTTTGAACACTCTTGTTGCTCTGTTGACAATACCTTTGAAAAAATGATTTATAATCCATGTAATATTCCGAACAGTTAAGAGTCCAAATCTTGAACACTGCTGTCCAATGAACATCTTGTTAGAATATTAACTTTATATAAAGTAAATTTCTTTTACCAGGTATCAAGTAAGTGACAGAGCTGGAGCAGCAGTTGCATCAGCAGTTTTAGCGGATTGATTATGGAATTATCACTACTACTGATAAGATGAACATAATTGACAGGTAACAGTCCAATTATCTTGTACATTAGTATCTGATTCAAATCAAGTATTTCACAAAAAGGCATGCATTTCAAACAAGTGTTGAAATTTAAATATCGTTAGTCAAAACCTATGGAGCTTGCTTAAATAACTATCTTTAAAATTGAGTAAATTTACACTATGAACTTTGCAGGAACAAACTGAGAAGAGAATATGAAAAATATTGTAAAGCCATAAGAAAAGAGGAGGGTAAATTGTTTGAATTGGTGGATGCTACTTAATGTGAATGGTCACAAAGATGCAACAATGGTGACAGTTGAAGTGAATGGCAAATATTACAGAAGAACTGAGCAAGAAGAGCACTATATAATTGTTGGAGAACCTGGTAAAATTTTAAATTTTGATCTTTAGTTTGCATTTTGTAACAGATATTACTCAAAATATTTATCAAGATGAATTTTCAATATAGAAATTGGAAAATAGATATAAACCTGAAACATCTAAAAAATTGTGTCTAATTTCTGAATACTATTTCAGGTGATTTCTACCTATCACATGTGATTCCAAGTAATGGCAAGGGGTTGACTATTGCAGCAGAGATATACAAGGCCCTCAAAGACACTGAATTACAAACCAAACTTGCTATGATAGGATCTGATGGGACTAACACAATGACTGGTTCAAATGGTGGAGCTATCAGATGCCTGGAAGAAATGCTTGGTAGACCTTTGCACTGGAGCATTTGCCTACTACACTGTAATGAGCTCCCGCTTTGTCACATCTTTGTTACTCTGGATGGAACAACAAAGAGCCCAGACTCATTTTCAGGAAAGATAGGGGTTGAACTTGGTGGAAGTGTATCTCAGTGGGATATGATTTCATTCAAGCTAAATATGAATTCAAAATTTTCAGTTATTCCTAACAGAATACTGGAGGACCTCAGCACTGATCTGTATGGCTGTTATGCTTGGCTGTATTGATCTACAGAAGCTAAGGCTAACAAAGACCCTAAGATCCACTCTAAGGTTAGCCTAAGAGAAAGAAGAGAGTAGGGGATTAAAAGAAGAGAATAAGGGGTTAAGTAGCAAAACTATCATTCATGGGTTAACATTCATTCAGAAAAAGAGAGAGACTCGCCATCATCTGCCAGCCACTGCTGACAAGTCGGAAAAATAGTTAAAGAGAATAGGAAAGGGATGAAAGGTGAAAAGAAGTAAAATAAGAATACATACAAACCATGCAAACACTCAAACACTGTCATACCATGCAAATTACAGACATGTAAAAAAAAAAAAAAAAGGTATGAAGAGTATAACAAAAAGTGGGTTAGTTTACACTATGAACTAAATCTTAGTTTGTGTTAGTCTATTTTTTTTTTAATATAATTTTATTGCTGGCATTAATCATCAACAGACACAAACCTTGACCATTACCCCCAGAGCTCCTGTTGCTAATTGTTTTATTATTTTAAATGATGTTAATATTTTTAAAGTGCTTTTCAAAATGGTTCTTAAACATATAATTAATGTTGGTAGAGTTCACGATAGATGAGGGAAGATTATTCCATTTATCAATTACTTTAAATGTAAAAACGTTTTTAGCGATGTTAGTAATGAAATGTCTACTACATAATTTAAATCCATTATTATGAGTATTGCTATTATCAAAAATGAACAATTTATCAAAATTTACATTATTGATTTTATTAATGATTTTTGGAAACTTCAATAAGCTCCCCCCTGAATCTCCTAGTTTCAAGTGAATGCAAGTCTAACTCTTTAATCCTATCTTCATAAGACTTGTTGCGTATTGATGGAATTAGTTCCGTGGCATGTTGCTGAACCCTTTCCAACCTATCAATATCCTTACGCAAATATGGGCATGAAAACTGAATGGTATATTCTAAGTGAGGCCTGACTAGGGACTTGTAAAGGGGCAATATTATAATCTTTGATTTAAATTTGAAATTACGCGCTATGAAGCCTAACATCCTATTAGCTTTTGCGCAAAACTGCAGGCACTGGTTCCTAACTTTTAAATCCTTATACGCGCATATGCCTAAATCTACTTCCTCATCAATGCTTGCTAACTGTCTATCATCCATTGTGTATGTGTAATTGTTGTTACGAGAACCTATATGCAAAATTTTACTTTTGTCTATGTTAAATTGCATCTGCCACTTATCCATCCATTCCATAATCCTATTTACATCATCTTAGAGCCTATTTCTATCATCCACATTAAGAACTTTACTGCCTATTTTAATATCATCCGCAAATTTTGACATGTTACTGGTCAAGCCTACATCTATGTAGATTATGAATAGCAATGGGCCTAACACTGAACCCTGAGGGACACTGCTACCTACATCCAACCACCCTGATTCCCAACCATTAACAATGACCCTCTGTTTCCTGGCATGAAGCCATTCTTCTAACCATGTAGCTACATGACCGTGTATATCATGCGCTTTAACCTTTGCAATTAATCTTTGTGGAACTGTATCAACCACTTTTTTAAAGTCTAAATAAATAATATCAGCCGCTCTATGCCTATCGTATTCACACATTATTTTGTTATAAAACTTGAACAAATTAAACAAGATTTATGGTATTGAAACCCATGCTGTCTACTATTAATCGAATTGCAATTTCTAAGTGATTGACAATATGATTCCTAACTCCAAGTTCTAAAAGTTTACCGACAATTGACATTAAACTAATAGGCCTATACTTCCTAGCTACTCTGTGGTTACCTTTTTAAAAATGGGCATTAGTTAATTTGAAGTCTTCAGGAATAATCTCCGCTTCCAGTGACTTATTTGTTAAGGGGCCTATAGTAACATCAAATGTCTAGGATAAAGTGCATCAGGGCCTGGAGCCTTGCTAACTTTTTAGTTTATTGATATAATGTGCAATCTCACCCTTGTAAAGAGTTATTTCATTCAAAGTAGTCTTGCTACTAAATGAAATGATATTGTCCACGTCTGGGACATTATTTATGTCTTCTACAGTAAAAACTGTCGCAAAAAAGTTGCTAAAAATACCCAGCATTGCTTGAGCATTGAAGCCAAAGCACTATTAGTATCAACTATAGGGCTTATGTTATCTTTTATTGGTTTACGATTATTGACAGTCAAAAAACTTTTTTGGATTATGTTTACTATCAGCCTATGAGGAATGAACTCCCTTTTGATATTCAAAAAACTTTAAATGCCTCCCAATGAAAATTTGCATCATTACTCATAAATAAATTATCCTAGTCTACTACTCTCATCCTGTCTGCAAAACTATCAAAATTAGCCCTATGAAAATCAGGGACTTCTATTACATTACTATTCTTATGGTTTTCTATCAATAGCTTAAACCTAATAATTTGGTGATCACTACATCCCAAAATCTCACCTACCTCCAAACCTTTGACTATATTTTCATCATTTGTCATCACTATGTCTAAAATATTGTCACTGCTCATTGGTTTGGTAACTATGTCGTAAAAAATTATCTTCCATGAACTCAGTCTCAAACCCTCATCATTCCCAGTAAAAGTCACTTAATTAATATTAGGGCAGTTAAAGTCTCTGACAATTATACTCACCTGATTATTAATAAAGTTACTAAGAAGTGTGTGTAATCTAGTATTGGTATCGAGTGGTTGAATAGGAGGTCGAGAAACAACAACGAAATTAAAGCTATACTTTGCGCCTTAACTTCAATGCATATCGCATTAATTGCTGCTGGGAAATCTCTCTCAACCTTGATAGCCCAAAGAGAATTACGAATGTACAACAAAATGCCACCACCAGTCCTATGTAACCTATCATTAGTAAAAAGTTTAAAATGCGCTATATCAAGTTCCCCCAACAAGTCCCGAGTCACAGTATTTAACCACATTTCAGTTATAGCAACTATATCATAGTTCCTGGAATAAATTATCACCTTAAATTTGTTCAATTTATTTCTAATACTACGCGTGTTACAATAAAAGATGTTTAAATTATTTTTTACCATGAACTGACATTTCCCGGAGCCACAATGTTTAAAGAGAGCTTCAATCTATACAGCTTTCAAACATTCTCATTGATTAACCTACCTAGTCTAGCATTCCCTATTTCATTGAAATGCACCCCCCATCTTTTATAAAAGGCTAGGATCACTAAATTCTGACCATAGTTTTACAAAGGGTACATTTTCCTGAGCACAAATCTCGTCTAGTTTAGTGTTAAAAAATATTGTTTTTGATATAATACTAAGACCTAAACCATGCCTAGGAGTAATACCTAGAAGTAAAGACCTATCTGACCTTGCCTTCAGGGACCTAATTATAACCCCCTGTATCTCCAAAAGGTCAGGTACTCTTGTATCGGGCCTATACGAGTCATTGGCCCTTACCATCATCACCAACATTGAGTGACAGGAGGCAACATCAATCCTATCTACTTTGTCTCTAATTCTGTCAACCCTGGCCCCTGGTAGACAGAACATCCTCCTCTTAATTGGATTTTCTTCAATGAACTCCTTATCCATATGATGTACTAAGGAGTCCCCAATTAAAATTATTTCCCCCTCATTCACATCCCTATCCAACTGGGCAAAAGGGTTCAAAACCTCGATAGGGGGGGGGGGGGAGATTCTTATCACCTAACACGTGGCTTAGCTCCACCCATAATTACTCTAAATCTCTCCCTGTTGACTAATCTCGGGCCTACCTTAACCTCTTCCTCAACTCTATCTAACCTTCTTGATTAGCTACCTATACTAGAAACTAGGTTCCTAACCTCACTCTTCAATTTACTAATGTCTTCAATATTAGTATAGGTTAGGCCTTCATCAACCATAAACCTACCCTTGCCCTCATCAAGCATTGCAAGTCATCCCATCACCTCATGTGCACTATGTTTTAAATTCACTATTTCTTCACTCAACTCGCAAAAGAAACAAATGAGTCTCTCTGTAATTGCCACAGGACTGCTGTTGTAATCTTTAAAATCAGTATACCACCAATTAACCCCACACCTAGCACCAATGCTTTCTGTGATGGCATCATGCGAGTTAAAGTAGTTAACATTTATAACTGCCACAAGTTTAAATTAAATTAAGTCAGCATGCTTTGAAAACTTCTAAATTGCTAAAAACTGCAAATATTCTGTTACTTAACTATAACAATGTGAATATAAACACAAGTATATAAAATTCAGAACTTTCCAACAGTAAATTTATAGGCAATATCCAAAAGTAGACACAATATCAGAGAGCCCATGGAATGTGTCTGCTCAGTAAGGAGTCTGGCTCCTTGAAGTTGGACTGATCTGTCATTCAAGGTGGTTGACTCTGGCATGTAGAATCCTCAGATTTTATACATCTTGAAGGAAGCCTTCCAAAGTTCTGGTCACATTTACAGGGTTTTGTATCTTGGTCTATTTTCCAAGTTGGTTCCAGATCAAGAAGGATTATCAATGCACAGATGGTGCTAAGAACTTTTATGATATGCTCCCAAAGGATCTTGAAATTTCCTGACAACAAAGCCAGGGAGATAGCCCTAAAAACCTTCTACTGAAATGCCTACTATGCTCACCCTGAGAACATATTAATTGCCATGCTTGCTGATTCAGACCCACAAATCCACAACATCGCAGTTAAGAAGGTACTTTTGGTCAGAGGGAATGAATTAGTTGAAACAATGATAGACAATGACTTCAAAGGTTGATTCAAATGAGGATATTGAAGTCCCAGAGTTACAGCCTGACTTGAGTGTTGTGAGAGATGGTAGTGTCAGGAGATTCATGGTGCCTAAAACTGATAACAAAGCTTGTGGGTATCTCAAAATGATAAACTTAAATTTACCTGACATTCATGAGCCCCCTATCATAGCATCTCTAACCAATGAAGAACTCATAAATATAAGAAAGGAAGCACTGTAACTCAACCAGCTTTGTCATAATCAGGCTGGAGAGAGGCACATTAAACTTGTAACAGAGGCTTCCTCAACTGTGGTAGGATTTGAATGTTGTGATGGCATTATTCAAGAAAAGATAATCAAGAAAACTGATGAGTGTTCAGTACAAAACTACAATATTCTGAAGCTGTTTAGATGATTATGTTTTATTACTTTGTTTAATGAGAGATACTTTAGATTAATCTTAAGTTGATTTATAATATTTTTAGTAGAAAATTGTATATTTTACCACAAATTGTCCGAAAACTTTGCCAGGAAAAGGCTGAAAATTGCAATTTTTGGCCAAAAATAATATAAATATGGATTTTTTGATGCATTATTGAGCCTGCAGCCCTCTGCAAATGTTTAATCTGCTTCAGAGGTAAAAAATACATCATAAATAGTTTTTAAATTGTCTATCATGTCCAGAACCTGAGATAGGTCTCTGGGTACAAATTTTGGTTTCACACACATAAGATTTGTATAAATTGGCTGGTAGCAGTCAGTTTTGTGTGCAGCCACCCAAAATCAGTTTTAAAGTAATCCTGGACAAAAGACAACTATCTAGACCCCCTCAATTTTGATCCTGGCACTTTTGATTTTTTC
Organism: Bathynomus jamesi; assembly: GCA_023014485.1. Lineage (NCBI taxonomy): Eukaryota > Metazoa > Arthropoda > Malacostraca > Isopoda > Cirolanidae > Bathynomus > Bathynomus jamesi. Next base: position 91,962 of record JAJOZX010007421.1, on the reverse strand, counting down.
ACTCCACCCTAATAGTAGAGTTATAGAATGGTGAATCTTTTCTGCCTGAATCTTGTGTTTGTTTACAATGTGCCTTATATATGGCATAGAACCAAGCCCCCCTTTCCTGCTTAAATTAAGTTTTTGTTCACAGGGCACCTTATATAGTGTGAGTGCCAAGCCTTGAATGCATGGGTCCAATGCAGTTGGGTGAAATTTGGCATGTTAGAGTTGAGCCACACTGGATGATTCTTTTGACTAACCCTTTAGGTATGGGTGTGAGATACTGACAAAACCTGAAAGGGAGAAGTTTAGTATAAGAGCAGTGAGATGGATAACTTAAGAAGTATGTGTTGTATATTCTGGGTTGATAGTGTGAGAAAGTGTGTGGTTCTTGACAGATGTGGTATTGATAGACAGGGGAAAAGGTGGATTGATGAAGGTTGTTTCAAAGTTGGCTGGTTGAATATATGAAAGATTGAGAATCCTGGTTAACCTTTGCATTAGAAAGTTGGACAGAAAAGGAATACAAATGGGTTGAAAGTCTGGTACTGCATGTTCTCCTCAAAGGAGGCAGCAACCAGTTAGTGTGTTCAGAAGAGCAATGTCTTATAACAGTGATAGTAAAGAGAGAGTGAGTCAACATTGCAGTGAAGAGAGAGGGATTGAGACAGTCGGTAAGAAGTAAGGAATTGATGGAATGAAAAGCCTTTGATTCCACCCAGTCAAGTAGAACTGTATGGGTTGAGTGACTCCACACATGATTCTAATCTCTTAAAAGCTGTTTGATTTGGACATTTTGAAAGAATGGAAGATGACAAAGTTGGGAAGTGTGTATAAGAGTGTTTGTGAAAGTAAAAAGAGGAGACTGAGGGTGAGAAGATGAATGGACATGGTGAATGATTGCAGAAGGAAGCATGACCAAGATCTGGGTGATGCATAAGAAGTGGCTGGAAGAAGGATGGAATAGAGGAAATTTATTAGAGGTATGTAAGTCAGGACTTTCTTTTATTTATGACAAATCCAGGAAGCATGGCATATTTAGTGCCACAGGTGTGTTCCACTAGGATGCTGGTATATATGATTGTGTTTGTTTTGGTTTCTACCTTTTCTCTCCATTGCTTTCTGTATTTTATATCTGAGCATGTCTGCCTTCTTCTCCCCAGTCTTGGGAACTTAGGTGTCAGTATAATCTCTCAGAGAAATGAGGTGAGGATGGCACTTGTACTCTCCTCACAGATGGAAACAGGACTGTGCTTTCCAAGTAGTCTCTTTTTTTAAAGGTTATTCAGATGTAATCCTTTAAGTCACACACTAATTTCATTCATTCATTGCCCTCTTGTTATTTATTTTTTGCTTCACCTTTTTTGACATTTGTCCCATAGTTTTATTCAGTGTTTAATGTTTAGGTTTCAGCTATAGTGCATTAGGCATCAATAACCATAATGTTGTGCCATTAGATGGATTAACCCTAGTCACTGTCGAGGGGTACGTCCCTAAAAGGGCCCTCGATTTGTTTTAGACGACTAAGGACGATGAATACCGGGGGTGGTCCCCTTGGTTGGAGTCGGAATTATATCCGAAGGATAATAGACACGTCACTCTCGGGTTACCAGTGGATGCACTCAGCGCTCGCGCCTTGTCAAAAATGTGTATGGATGTCACTGACCACTCTTACCTCAATTGGTTGTAAAGTTTCGGAAGATCACCTTTGAGTGCTTCCGTACGGTGGTTGTTTCGAGTTTATGCGGTGAATGGAAACCACTAACTAAATTTAACAGTCTTTTTATTAATTCACTTTGGAACAGAATTCTTTTTATATCAAAAATAATATTTAATTAAATTAAATGAAATTAAATTAATTAAATTAAATTAATTAATGAGTTAACTTTAGTTACGTAAAAAAAAAGGTGATTATATAACAGCTCTTAAGGTGAGACTTAAGACAGATTAATTGGGACAAGTTAACTAAAGCTCTATGAACAATTTATAAATATTTTAAGTTAAGTTCCAATATCAATTGGAAGCTAAATTGACCTGGAGGGGTAGTGCCACTGCAGGAATAATTACCAACTTTAAGTCACAGAGTTTACGTATTATGAAGATTGTCAGAAAGCAAAGAACCTCGTTTCCGATGCTCTCAGGGTTTTTATAACCTCGGGGTAGGCGGAGACGAGGTAAACTAAGGGTCACCCTCTTACGGGCGGAGCCTAACAGCAAGCGCCTATAATAGTTTCTTATATTCGAATTTAAGCGGAGGCGACTTTAATTGACTGCCTCGATTGGGAGATGGAACTTCGGGAGAGTTCTGGGGGCGAACCAATCATGATCGAAATAGTTTTCGCGGAATTTACATTTTTCTTTTGATAGTAAGCATAATTATAGGATCGAGAGGCGCCAGAGGGCGGCCTGGAAGGAGGGTTCGAACCTATACAAAAGGGAACTGATTTGGAAGGAATTTACAGGGCGCAAATGAATTTCATAATCGAGAGAATCACTTTTGCGTGATTCTTTGGAAAAGAGAAATAGGGGTTAGGAAGAGCTGAAATTTGGTATGCGAGTAGGTCGAGCTAGGGGAAATCTGGTGGGCTATAGGTTGACACAATTAGGCTTTATCTATGGGAATAGATCAGGTTTTTTAGGAAAATTTAATAATAAAAAATATAAACTGAGATGTTTATAGACGCTTGCCTTGCATCACGCGATGCTGACAATAATAGAGACGCGGAGGGATTGAAGAATTCATGCGATGTGCATATTTTCATATGCACCTCGCATCTAACAATTTAGATTTGGATTACTGGGATTTATGTGGATTAGATTTGGATTACTGGGATTTATACGGATTACATTGGATTAATGGGATTTATGTGGATTTATACGGATTACATTGGATTTCTCCGCGTATGAAAGAATGCACACACTGTGATGTCAGAACAAAGGAATTTTGGGTTCAAGGTTTAGAATGCAATTCGTCGGAGACGAACTCTTTTGTACCGTAAGGATTTACACTACGGGACATCACTCATTCACTCACTCGCAAATAAAATCTGGGAGTGTGAAACAGTTTTGTAATGAAATAACTTTCTCAAGTTTTCTTGTTATAACTATTTTGTTCTCATTCCTTTCAGACATTATCAGAATTCAGTAACTATTTTGATCTCTCAAATATTTTTGTGTAAAGTTCTTTAAAACTATTTTTTAACAACTTGTTTCAGAGATCTGAAAATTTGTGTGAGAAAGAAAGTCCTGAACCTTTTGATGATTCAAATGCAAAGGATGTTTCAAAACTTCAGAATCAGAAACAAGATGCTGGTGTGTCATTGAGTAAGAATATTTTGTTCAGAAGAATTCAGTGTTCCAAATACCCATTGGTTAAGCTTAAAAAACTGAACATTAATAATCAACTGAAAACTGTTGGAAGACCTTTAAATGAACAGGTAAGATGAAAACCTTTCCTCTGTTTATTTGAACTAAATCTTTAGTGAAATTACTAATGGTTTATTGTATTGTCTTGGCTGTTGGCACCTCATGTCCTTGAAACTCATTTCTGAACACAATATCACTGAAGTCACTATCATGATTGAATTTTGCTGTGCTCCTCAGTGATGAAGATTTTGTTGTAAGCTTAATTGAGACATTTTGAACCTGGCTGTTTCGTAAAAAAATATTTTACTTTTGTCTACTTTATGCATTTTTTTATTTAACTGTATGTTCTATAGATATCCTATAATCTCATTTTGAATTTGAATTTGAATATGAGGGGGTGGTCAGAAAATAAGTTTACACGGTGTATAATTTCATAACTAAAGGACCTTCATTGATTATGTTTCTATCAGGTGAATTTGTTAATCATTGTTGGCAACACTGCACATCGATTTGGCTGCCATTTACTGTACATTGGTTAGATGAGTAAGTTGAACATGGTGGCTCAACTGGAACAGTGCCCTGCCCCTACGGAGCAGTCCAGGACATTTATGTTTAATGTCTGCTCATAAACATTCCAGTGTTGAACAGTATGCAGATTGTGAACTACTTTGGTCGCAGGGACCCAGGGTGTTTCCATTCCATACTGGCATGTTTTGTTTCAGGAGTATGGTGATGAATCCATGTCTTGTCTCTTGTGACAATATGCTTGAGAAATTCCTGTCCACTGACAGACTTGGAATATCATTGCAGAAATGACAGGGCACTGTTCCAGTTGAGATGCCATGTTCAACTGACTTGTATAACCAATGTACGGTAGATGGCAGCTGAATCGATGTGCAGTGTTTTCAACAATGATTAATGAATTCACCTGATACAAACCTAATCAATGTAGAATAGACACTCAGGTAGGCCGGGCTGAAACTATAATTTTTGTTTGATTTTTATTTATCAGTGACTAACAGTTGGCTTTTGATATAAAAATAAGATTCCTGAATAAAATAATTGGTGGCCACCAACATGTGTCTGGCCACCCCCATTTTTGTAAAAACATCTAATGCCGCACTAGCAAAATCAGGAAAATGGCAATATCTCTTCTTCTGAACATGCTAGAGAGATGGTTTGCATACCAAAAGATGCAGAATTTGATTTAGAACAAATTATTAAGAGTGGTATTTTTTCATAAAACCTTTAGTTTTTGAGTTATTTTAGAAAAACTAATTTTTTGGGCCCATAGACCCCCTTTCGACTGAATGTCAACACAATAAAACATTCTCAAGCTGCAAATTGACATGTATTAGTGGTTTTCAATCAGTAATAAAAATCAATCAAAATCAGCCATTTTAAATTCATTGAAAATGCTTTTTGACATTCCAAAACGCCAAACATTAAATTATACAATTAACAAATTGTCATTTTGTCATATTTTAGCATCATAAATAATAATCAAGAACTTAAAATATTTTTTAGACACAAAATCTTTCATTAATTTACGTGATCTAATTTTGTTTCTAATAAGACTATCTCTACGCTCATGACCTACAACAGCCAAGGATGCTTCAACAACAGCCAAGGATGCTTCAGTGACAAGCTTGATATGCCTTTCAACATTCTGACTGTGGCACTCGTGATCCAGTTTCAATGCGGTATTAATGATATCACGCAGTTCATCATTACTGAATTCTTTTAATACAGGTGGAACAGTTTCCCATTGGGACATAGCAGACAGCTTGTGGTATGCAGAAGCTTTGAAATTGATGATTGGCTTTCTAAAGACCCTAACATTCTCATCTATAGCAGGATATTTATCAGTACCACCTTCATGATCCTCTTCATTCTCATCATCACTTCAATTATTCCACCTGCAAAATCATTGCTACTACCAGATTCATCATCAAAATCCTCTATAACTCCCCTCAGGCACAACTTTATTGACAGCACACCTCCTCACCTCTTCATCTTCATCAGCCAGCATTCCAACTAAAATATTTTCACCATGAGCAAAATAGCTGTTATTGTTTAATACGTCATAACAAATTTCTCTAATTTTCCTGTCAGGGAATTTATTTACTCTTTGGATCATATTGAATAGGTTTCTTGACCCATCACTTAGCCTCTTATTAGCCTTGATATTGAACCAACTGTGAAAGTATACTTTGATGATGAATTCTACTATGATTTTGAGGTTCTTACTGGGTCTTTTTTGTGAAACATAAAAGTGAAGAATTCTACAGGCTAAGGTGAGCCATCGAGAGTGATTTAGCAGGCCAACTTCTAAGAGTGCAAGGTCTTCATCCACTTCACCAGTAATAATTGCCCAGCAGATGCAGTATCCATAGTATTGGTCTGTTGATAAATTATTGACCACCTCATTTGGTAGAAGCACAAATGCAGGATAAGGTATAGATTTGAAGTCCACAACATTCCATTCTGACACATCCCCATTGAGCTGAGAACCAATAGGGCCAGAAAATTTGTCTGGACTTTTTGTTGTCCCATCTAAAGTTATGAAGATGTGTCTAAGTGGCAATTCATTTAGATGCAGAAGACAAATATCCCACTGAAGAGGTTGCCCTAAAAACATTTCCAAATATCTGATTGACCCATGCATATGTCCTGTGTTAGTATTTGTCCCATCTGCTTTAACCAAGTTTAATTTGGCCTCAAGTTCTGTCCCTTTAATGATCTTATAAATGCCATGAGCAATGTCAATGCCTTTGCCACTCTCCGGGGTAAAATGGTCGAGGTAGAAATCATCTGAAAATAAATGTAATTAATTTTACAATTAAATGAAAAAGGAAGGAATAAAGTTAACTGGACAGTTGTCACTTAAAAAGAAAATTTTTTAAGTAATTGAAATATTACTTTATAGTACAGTAATATAACAGCATAATGCCTATAACTGTATGACAATCATTTCCATTTACCTGGCTCTCCAGTAATGACATAATGTTCCTCTAGGATTGTGGATGTATAATACTTTTCATTTACTTTGTTAACAGCAAGTGTAGCATCCTTTCTACCGTCAAAGCCAATGCCAGTCACTTTTTCAAATATCACTTCTTCTTCCTTCTTCCTTTCAGCTCTCAATTTAGCTCTCTCCCTTCTCAACTTGTTTCTGAAAAGTATTTCAAAAATATTGGCCATGCATCACTGCATTAGCATTATACAAATATACAAAATACAAATGTCACTGTCCTGTTTGAAACTAATTAATATAAATACAAAATAGAAATTTTGACGCTAATTAAAATAATAGTAAATCTGGTGATTTAGAACTTATAGCAGAAGCTAAGAAATGTAATATCTAGAGTGATTAAAAACATACTTATCAATAACATTTTGTATGTTGTAGTAGGGACCACTGATTAACAAATCATGGTAGTTGTGTGTTTTAACCTTCATCCTTTCTCTCCCATACAGGTTTGAATGCCATAACCCCCATAAAATCTAGCCCCATAGAATCTAACGTCAGAATTGTGGCTTAATGTTCTAAAAAGATAAAACAAACCACAAAAACAGGGGTTTTTTTTTGTTTAAGAAGTCCTGAAATGGGTAGGCTTGCCAAATCTGAACAGGCCAACAAAGTGCACAGTGCGACTGGGTATACGTGTAATGTCGGTTGCTGAAGCTAGAAGTTAAGAAAGTCAGAAATTAGATGACATTCATCTAGTGCGTTTGACTCCTTGAACTCGAACAATCATCCCCGAACCTTTTGAAAGTTTTAAGTGGTGGTACCTGCACATCAGTTAAGGCCAGGTATCAATAACACCTTGCCTTCCTTTCCATTTAGCCTAGTCAGGGATATTTAGGGTATAATTATTGTATGCGAACAAAAACACTAAAAGAAGGACATTTAAGTTTCAAGATAAGGAATCAGGACGCAACTCCTCATTGTTTCTTGATTCATCTTGATTGTAACCCAAAGGAGCCTCTCTTGACCATTGTAATGCAAAGATAGATCACTTGCTTTGCCAAAATCCAGTTGTCTGTGACCATGTGTTAACATATATATGAAATTGTGCTCTTGCGATTGACACTGCGTGTACATTTGTGTAAAGATATACCTTATTGCTTGTCTGCCCACTTACCTTAATGTCCTTGCTTCACCCTGCCTAACCCCCGCTTTTCTAACTTTTTCCTCCCTTTCATGTGTTGTATAGAATGTAAACTCCCCTTTTCCATCAATAAAGTTTGTCCATGGTTTTTCCTCTAGTGTGTTTTTCCAACCCGTTGAGGTTACAGTTTGATTTGGCTACGGCATTGTCATCGGGAATGTGGTGAGCATTTTTGTTTCCTTTTTCGTGGAATATTGGGAGGTCCTGAGGTTGGGTCAGTCCGGTGGGCATTGGGACACTTAACTAATCGCATTGTTTCTCTGTTCTGAGGATAACGAGGTCACGCCTGGAGGGTCGCGTCGGGATCAACGAGACTCCGGGAAGGTTTACCGCATCAGGGATTCTTAGAAGCCCGTCCTCCCTCAGCCAACGAGCCGCCTTTGGTGTTTGGTTTTGAAGTAAGTCTTCTCCCCGTACCGGTAGACAAAAATTGCATGAAATAAAAATGTTGTCGGGTGGTTCACATTGACTCGGAACTTCATTGGTTTATTGGATAACCCCACCGCAACAATGTTATCTGGGGTGATTACTCCAAAGTCCACCAATGTAGCAGAACCAATAGCCGCTCCTGCTCTATCACTTACTTGATATCTGTTAGGATATTTAAAGTAGATTTACATATCTATTGTCAATGAATAATTTATTGGTAATCTTAATCTCTTAGTCACAATGATTTCACTTTAAGCTGTATTAAAAGATTTATCTTTCAGTACTATACCTGTCACATGCTTCAGCTAATGAGCGTAATCTAGTTCTGTTCTGTAGTGTTGAGACTCTGGAACATAGTCTGCATCAAATGAATCATTACAACTGTCGCTATCTGTCAACTCAGGAATGTCCATAGGTTCAGGATGAGGAGGAGGAACTGATTCTTTTGCTTTTTGAGATTGAATAACCCGTGATTTGAATTTTAAGTCAGTGGCTGTTTCTGGGACTTCTTTTAGGGTACAGTAACCATGCCTAGTTGTTTTCTGGTCCTACAAAGTGATTATATTTCATTACACTATAATGTATCTTTTATCTATGGGTCTCTATATGTAAATTGAAATTCTTACAAAAATGAGAAAATACTAAAATATTACTTATCATTAACATCATTAATAGTGTATTATTGATATTACTAACTTATTAAATGCACTTTAAAAATTGTAGCAAATTATTGATAATATTAATAATTGATAATTAATTAATATTAATTAATAATTTACAACTTGAAATTCAATCAACAGACCTACCTCATAAAACTGGTAATCAGATTCAGTCATTTTTAGTACGTGCTTTTTCTCTCTATCTGCCAACAGTTTGTGATCATGTTCATATATGTCAAATAAAACATTTACAGTTTTCAGAAAATCATCCAGATCTTGATGATATTTAGGTCCCCTTTTCTTTTTGTCATACTTCAGAAGGCGGTTGAATTCCTTTATTTGGGTTTTCAGTCAGCTCTGTATGGCATTTACTGATACTGGATAAACATTATATGTGACCCACAATTTATGCAATTCCTCAGAAGTAGCTCTCAGTACAGCATCTGTTTTATAGTCTCTGAAACACAAACACCTTTCAATAACTTGCTTCAATGTAGGCAATTTCCCTAAAGGAAACTGTTCTGCTGGCATAAAACGTACATCACCAAGTACTTTAGCAACTGTTTTCCTTGTAGAAGTCATACTTTATATTGCAAATGTTGAATTCAATGACAAATTGCAGTTGGAAACTTATAACAAAGGCACCTGAAAAAAAATAAGTTTTCAATTTATTACGTTTAAAAAAAGATCATGAAGCAGCCCCACCCTCTATTCTTTAATCAAGCATAATGGATGCAAGATAACAAGGAAAAGTCATATCATGTGATCACTATGTCCATGTCAACATCCTTTTAGGGCAATGTTAGTAATCAAAAAGCCAAATCATGCTTATTTTAGAATTTCTTTTGTCACTAAGGTCCGTTGAAAGGGGGTCTATGGGCCCCAAAAATTAGTTTTTCTAAAATAACTCAAAAACTAAAGGTTTTATGAAAACATATCACACTTAATAATTTGTTCTAAATCAAATTCTACATCTTTTGGTATGCAAATCATCTCTCTAGCATGTTCAGAAGAGGAGATATTGCCATTTTCCTGATTTTGCTTGTGCAGCATTAGATGTTTTTACAAAAACGGGGGTGGCCGGACACACGTTGGTGGCCACCAATTATTTTTTTCAGGAATCTTATTTTTATATCAAAAGCCAACTGTTAATGACTCTGATTAATTCTATCTTGAGTTTCAGCCCGGCCTAAATTGTAGGTCCTTTAGTTACGAAATTATACGCTGTGTAAGCTTATTTTCTGACTGCCCTTCATACATTTTCTTGTTCCACCCTTTATGAAGATATATTAGTATATTAGATTTTGCTTTGCTTTTCTTCTGTAATCTTAGCTAAATGTAGGCCAACTCCAGAGTAGAGAGAGAGAGAACTTTTAAAAATAGTGAAGTGTAGGCTGTAAGTAGTCTATTTCATAGTTAGCTCATTTGTTGATGAAAATGCCTAGTGGTAATCTGGGTTCTGGGTTTGTGTTGGCTCTGACTATAGATTTTTGAAATTAAGATGCATCTGTGGGTCTTCCTTGGTGGGGTTATGTTTAAGTTCTACAAAAAAATATAAAAAAGAAAGTTCCTTTTTCATCAGACCTTAACTGCTACTACTGAGGCTAAGCAAACCCCAAATCATTATTATTATTATTATTATTATTATTATGATTTTGAAAGAAAATCATCATAGCTCAAATTTCAAGAGCAAGTGGTTTAACTTCTCTTATAGGTAAAAAACTTGTTCCTATTCTCAGCCTTACTAAAATAAACAGTCCATCACTTACTCTGTACCTCATCTCCAAGCCAAGTATTTATAAAATAAATTTTTATTTGCTAAGCATTTTGATGATAGTAAGAAGGTTCAATCCTTAAATGATTTTTCATCATTAAGAGAAATTTTAACATTGTGGGAAGGTAAGAAAGAGTAGGTGAATATATTTTGACCTTAATAGTGAAGGTGTGTCAAAATTGAGCTGGAGAAGCTAAGAGGCATCACTCCCCTTCATTTATAATGTAAATTAATTCCTTTTTCTTTTATGAGGAGGGGGATAGATGATCACACAGATACAGATGCCTAAGATTCCAGCCCTGAACTCATTTGTTCACATTGTGCTGACAAAGTATAGGTTGCCTGCAAATCCTTTAGAGTACAAAAAGGCATTTTGTGGTACAGAAAAAAAAAGTTTAAAAATGAACAGGTTGAGCACTAATTATCCATTTTAAATTTTTTTTAATCTGAGCCAAATTTGAGGTAAAATGTACTGGTAAGAAAAGAATAGTGTTGGAACACCACTGGGGATACTTTTAATATAGGTGCAATGGTGCAATGCACCAACAGACCTGTTGTCTGTACTCATTGTAATGCAGCAGTCATTAAAGAAACTTAATACAAAACTCAAGCAAATGTTGGTCAGCATTTGTTGTTTTATTTCAGATGTACATCTTTGTTTCAATTACCATTGCTTTTATACCATATTTTCTAGCTTTTTTTTTAATCTTTGAGAACGTTTAGATATAAATTTTATATGCATGATAATATGAGTCTGATCTCTGGACTAGTATATTGAATAATGAGTGTGTAATAAATGCTTCATATAAGTTTCAATAATTGATACATTTTCATTAAAAATGCACAAAATTGAAGTTATAGTAACTAACACAAACAAGGTATGCTTAATAAAGTGGGGCCCTTCATAACTTTTCACCAAGAATTCTGAAAGCTTAAAAATGTCCCTGAACACCATAGTGAAGTGAACTATGGAACTTCAAAAAGAAAAAAAATAGCCTTTTGATTGGTTATTAGTTCATATTCTTTGTTGCAGGGAATATACAAAACATAGCTGAGAAATTGTCCTATAATCTACAACTAAACTAATTTTATATAATTCATTTCCAGTTTTCAAAACTAGAGAAGAACTCAAAAGCAAAATTGGAACTTGTAAAAACCAAGTCTTACGCTGTTTGTAAGCAAATGGAAAATGCCTCAGCACCAACATTAAGTAATGTCATTAATTTACATAATTTGAAGAATAATATAAATCACAAAGCCCAGCTCAGGCAAAATATATTCAAATGTTCTCTTTGCCCATATAAAACAGTGTTCAAAGCATCTCTTAAAAACCACTTGAGAGTTCATACTGGAGAAAAACCTTTTAAATGTGATCTTTGTTCTTACACTGCTTCACAGAAAGGTCAACTTCAAATGCATATAAGAGTTCATACTGGGGAAAAACCTTTCAAATGTGGGTTTTGCTCATATGCTGCATCACAGAAAGGTCACCTTCAAACACATTTAAGAGTTCATACTGGAGAAAAACCTTTTAAATGTGATCTTTGTTCTTACACTGCCTCATGGAAATGTCAGCTTCAAAAGCATTTAGGAATTCATAGTGGAGCTATTAAAAATACTAAAAGGAGTATAAACCAAAAAAGAGAAAAACCTTTTAAGTGTGGGATATGCTCCTATGCTGCATCACAGAAAGGTCAGCTTCAGAGCCATTTAAAAGTTCATACTGGAGAAAAACCTTTTAAATGTGATCTTTGTTCTTACACTGCTTCACAGAAAGGTATACTTCAAATGCATTTGAGAGTTCATACTGGGGAAAAACCTTTTAAATGTGGGATATGCTCATATGCTGCATCACAGAAAAGTCAGCTTCAGAGCCATTTGAAAGTTCATACTGGAGAAAAACCTTTTAAATGTGATCTTTGTTCTTACACTGCTTCACGGAAATATCAACTTCAAATGCATTTGAGTGTTCATACTGGAGAAAAACCTTTTAAATGTGGGTTTTGCTCATATGCTGCATCACACAAAAGTCAGCTTCAGAGCCATTTGAAAGTTCATACTGGAGAAAAACCTTTTAAATGTGATCTTTGTTCTTACACTGCTTCACGGAAATGTCAACTTCAAATGCATTTGAGTGTTCATACTGGAGAAAAACCTTTTAAATGTGGGTTTTGCTCATATGCTGCATCACAGAAATGTCAGCTTCAAAGGCATTTGAGAGTTCATACTGGAGAAAAACCTTTTAAATGTGATATTTGTTCTTACACTGCAGCACTCAAGAGTAGTCTTGAACAGCATTTAAAAGTTCATACTGGAGAAAAACCTTTTAAATGTGATATTTGTTCTTACACTGCAACACAAAAAAATAGTCTTCAAAAGCATTTAAGAGTTCATACTGGAGAAAAACCTTTTAAATGTGATATTTGTTCTCACACTACAACACAAAAAAGTAGTCTTCAACGGCATTTAAGAGTTCATACTGGAAAAAAACCTTTTAAATGTGATATTTGTTCTTACATTGCAGCATTCAAAAGTAGTCTTCAAAACCATTTAAGAGTTCATACTGGATAGGGGATTTGAAATCCCTGGGGATAGGGGATTTGAAAGAATACTTCCCACGTGGTCCCAGCATGTCGTAAAAGGCGACTAAAAATAAGGGAAGGGTGTGGGGGAAACCTCTCCTACCTGTATGTAGCTTTCCACAAACAAGAATGGGACGTAATGTCTACTAAGGAAAGCTCACACACTGGCGGGACGTCACCCAGGATAAAAAGGTCCCCTCAATCCGCTTACGCACCAGTGTGGGTGAGGAGAGCAATGGTGCAACTTTTCTCAGTCCCATAGGAGAAGAAACTTCACCAAAGGGATCAATGCGGGGGATACCACCAGGTCAAGGTTTTGATCCTGGACCCCAGCAGTTACATTGGACAATGGGCCCAACAAGAAACATATGTCAGTGTGACACAATAAACTGGACCATTGGAGAAAAGAAAAGAACTTAATCTTAGTAGCAAATCAGTGCTAGGCTAAGTTCAGATATAGTTGAAGTGTTTGGCTTTGGGTGGAAGCCCCACTTACAGCTATTAAAAATACTAAAAAGAGAATAAACCAAAAGAAAAAACCCTTTTAAATGTGATCTTTGTTCTTACACTGCTTCACAGAGAGGTCAACTTCAAATGCATTTAAGAGTTCATACTGGAAGTGTAGGGATCATAGACTGGCCACAAGCAGAACTAAATAAACTGGATGTTAAGACCAGAAAAATCCTCTCTAAACAGAACAACATACCGGAACCAGTGTCTTCCCAGATTGTACCTACCAAGAAAACTGGAAGGAATGGAATTGACCGAGGTTAACCAGCTGCACCGATGATTGACCATCAGCATTGGGCAGTATCTGAGAAGTTTGAGTAGTCGTACAATAGCTCTGGTCCATGAACACCACAACACAAGGGTAACGCAACATACTGCCATAACCAAATTGGCCCAGTACTTTGGAGGCAATAATATGACAGAAGAAGTAGAAACTGAAAGAGTACCGGCCACCTTAATAGCTAGGAAAAGTCGCAAAAGATTTGTCCAGGAACAACAGGCCAAGCATGCAGAAGAATGTTTACAACATCAAAGAGCTGGAAAATATTATCAGGAATTACAGAAGGATTATATCAACAAAGAAGGATCATTGGAATGGTTAAGGAGAGGAGTTCTGCAATATGACGGAGAGTGACTAATAATGGGTGCCCAAGATCTTGCACTCCTAACAAATGCATTTATAAAAATGGCTGGAATAAGTAATAATGATAGGTGTAGATTCTGTCATGTTGAGGTAGAAAGTGTTGGCCATCTAATATCAGGCTGCAGGGTGCTCCTGGCAGAGGGGTACTATACAGCCAGACACAATAAAATTTGCAAATATATCCATTAGAAGATCATGATAGCATTAGAATTAGAATGTAATAAAAATGTATGGGAATACACACCTGCACCAATTACTGGAAACAACCATTATACTATATATTATGACACAATAATTTGAACAGCCACTTTTATAGACAATTCTGCAGTAAAACCAGACATAGTAGTGTGGGACAAGAGGGAAAGGAGTGCCTTACTTATTGAGGTAAGTGTCCCAAATGAATATGGCCTTAATGGAGTGGAAAGGGAGAAAATTACCAAATACCAGGTGCTCATATATGACATAAAGAGAAACTGGAGATTGAAAGAAGCTGCCATTCTCCCCATCATAGTTGGGGCAATAGGTATGATGAAAAACAACCTATCAACTTAGCTGCACTCAATCCCAGGACAGCCCCAGGCCATAGAAAGCCAAACAGGAGCATTAAAAGGAATGGTCTCCTCTGTATAAACAAATGCTAGGACAAGTTCAGACATAGTGGAAGAGTGGCTTTGGGTAGGAAGCCCCCCCCCCCCCCCCCCCCCCCCCCAAATTACTATGGCCTCAACAGAATAGATAGGGAAAAAGTTACTAAATATCAGGTGCTTCTGTATGATATCAAGAGAAACTAGGAATTGAAAGCTGCCGTCATTGTCCCTATCATAGTTGATGCTACATATATTATGGACAACAACTTAATGTCTTACCTGAAATCAATCCCAGGACAGCCCCAGGCTGTAGAGATTCAAAATTAGGGGCATTAAAAGGAGTAGTTACAGTCTCAAATGAATGCTAGGACAAGTTCAGAAATAAGTTGGTGTGTTTGGCTTTGGGTAGAAGCTCCCCCCACTCTCAGCTGTAAAATGCATTTCACAGAGAGTTCATCCCTGGCAATGGGGAATTTAAAGAATACTTCCCATGTGGTCCCAATGTGTTGTAAAAGGTGACTAAAAATAAGGGGCAGGTGTGAGGGGCTGGAAACCCCTCTCACCTCTATGTTACTTGCCACAAACCAAGGCAGAGGAATAAAATAAATGGTGTAAAGAGGGGTGAAGACAAAAATGTTGAAGCCACTTTGCTCAGTAACAGGAATGTGCAGGGACAGGCATTTTGTAATCATTATTAAGCCACTAGTCCCAACTCTTCTCAGCTCCCTTGGGGGAGACACCACCTAAACACCTGGGAGCATTGGCAATGGCAGTTCCTCAGAGGAGGCATAGGAGGCTGGGCCTCCCTTATTGTAATACACAGGTTTTATTATATAAATATTTAAATAATAAGCAATATTTCTCGTCTTTCATTGTGTTAAGAAAAGTTTTCTTCTCTATAATATTTTCATCTGCTTTTACTAATATTTTGTTGATTATCACAATTAATTTGTAGTTAATTCCATGTCTTAAATCTATCAAATTTTGAAAATACTGTATTTAACATAATATACAATCTAGCATTAATTTCTGCTAAGAAAATGAAAAGACAGAGGAGCAAATAAAGTTAGCTCATTTTCACTCCAGGAGGCCAAATTTGTGGGAGCCTCCCTGGTTGCCATGGTAAAGGCATTAAAAGCATGAGAAAACCTGTCTGACTGTCAATGTGTCTGTGAGGCTATGGGTGATATGGAGGCCAAGCTCTCATGCAGGGCCTCCTGTCAGTGGTGCCTCTATCTGAATAGAATGACATTATTTTACCAATGTACATTCAATGTGCATTTACTGAAAGGGGTAAACTTATTGAAGTTTTTGAGGAACTCATGAATTCTAATGACACTACAGAAAAAAACCATTTGCCAAGCAGAAGGCTACAAAAACAACTTGTCTGAATTTTGTTTTTTATCTTTGCATCTTCAAGAACATTTTTTTTTAAAACAGAAATTCTTTCTAACATGCTGTAGAAAAAGGCCATTGATATTCAGATGTGCATTAGTCAAATATCTATTTGCAAAATCTTTATACAAGATATGAGAAATGATAAAAAAATTCAAGAGTATGTAAACAAAATATGGACTGAATTGGGGACAGATCCACCACATAGCAGTGAGCTTCAGACTAGCAGTTCAGCAGCTATTTGCAAGTATCAAAAGAATTTTTTTTTTTAAATAATTGAAAATATTAACACTCAGATCCATGTTCGATTCTCAAAAATAGATTCATTAGAATTTTTGCAACTTGTTCACTCAAGCCAGTTTGCAAATTACTGAAAAAGATTCCTAGAAAAAGCTTTGATTTCATATGAATGTTTTTTGACAATTTATTTACGAAATGAGCTGGAAACAATTTATGCTAAAGAAAATGAAAACCTGTTCTTTGCCATTCAAACTGACATAATCCTGAAAAGAATTGTTGAACATGATTTATGTGATACACTACCTCAAGCTTATAAGCTGTTTAGCCTAATTGCAACCATGCCAGCCACTACTGCATCTGTAGAAAGGAGTTTTTCATGTCTGAAATGCATCAAAACATATGGAAGAAATGTGATGAGCCAGGAACAACTGTCAAATTTGGGTCTGATTTCCACTGAAAAAGAATTACTTGTGGACCTGTTGGACAATAAAGCATTGTTGTATGAAAATATTAGAGTTGCACCGATACCAATATTTTGGCCGATACCGATACCGATACTTTTTAATTAATTAATAGTTTTAAAATTGATTATTAATAAAAGTTCAAGTAAATGATATAATATCTCAATTAACTTAAAATGCCTTTCCCAATCCCAACTTTAGTTCCATTTAATTTCATAATAATATAATATATTATAATATATAGCTAGAGCCTGTAATTTAATTATGTTTAAAATTGAATGTCTTCTACTATAGAATAGGGTTGACTATCAATTGCTATCATTTCCCCAATACATTGATGTAAAGCTTTAGCTTGAGAATTGTTAATGTCCCATACTTTTTTAGTGGCAAATAAATCATGAAGGGTTTGATTTCCTAATTTTTTTGATACAGGCTTTAAGGTTTCAATTTTTCTCTTCTTTTTCAGTCTGTTTTCTTCTTCTTCTACCAATTTTAGTTCTGCCTTGATTTCTTCATTATGTTTGCTATGTAAATGCTTCTGTAAATTAGTGGTATTACATACTTTCTCATATTTTCCACCTCTAGATATTAACCAGGGTTGTGGAGTCGGAGTCGTGGAGTCGCACGTTTCAGGGTGGAGTCGGAGTCGGTAAAAAACTTCCGACTCCAATTTCTGTGTCCTGTGTCACCCTTAATTTCTAAATCCTAAATACTAACATTTAGGTTATTTAGTTTTTTTGGTCAATAAACCTTATTCATTGATAGCCCCTAGATTAAGTTTTTTTAATATTTTTTTTTTACATTTTCAGAATATACAATTAATATTTATTTAAATATAAAATATAAAATATAAAATTTCACACTTAGTGTGGTGGTGATGAAATGTCTTATTATTATGATAATTATAGAGTGAAACACTAGAGGAGTCGGGGTCGTATATTTAAAATGTGAGGAGTCGGATTTTTAGATTTTTTACAATGTGTGGAGTCGGAGTCGAATTTTTACAATGTGTGGAGTTGGAGTCGGGAAATTTTGGACTGACTCCACAACCCTGATATTAACTCATGGCATAAGTTGCATTTTGCTTTCAGTGTTGTAGTGATACTGTTTTCGTCCTGTTGATCTAAAGAGACAGTATAAAATTTCCACACATAACTGCTTCCACTTTTTGATTTATAACTTGCCATTTTCAATTTAAGGGGCTAAATTGTCGATGATTATTATTAATTATTAAAAATTAAAGTGTTCCAACATATCACTCTTAATAATTATTATTGAATGAGAATTATTAATCTTATAAATTAATAAATAAAGACCTATTTATTTGTTTGAAACAGAAATTTAATAGTTCTTAATTTTACTCTGAATAGATATTGAAGAAATTAGAACCTAATGTATTAAATAAAAACCATTAATTCCTATAACTAATAACTATATAGGGTATAGCTATGCCTTTTACATATGGATTTCATTCCTTAAAAGGTAGGCTAGAAGATGTTTGCATATTATTTAAGGGCTTTCATTCCAAGACAGCTCAAAATAATATTAAATTCATTAAACTAAGAGTTAATTAAATAAATTAATAAAGAAATTTATTCATTTTAATTATAGAATAGTTTTCATTATAATAATATAGCGGAGCAATGACTCCATGCTATTAGTCTAGCTTAGCCATTACTTTTACAATTAAGATATATATATTTGAACCCCGCAAGGGGGTTCTAAGCTCGTGCTCTTGAGTGCTCTTTGTGCTCATTTGTACGTGCTTGTTCCTGGAGGTTTCACGTGCGTCCTCCCGGCCCTAGCACCCAAGGATGATGGGGCTCGACCCTGCAGTCCTTGTCATCCTTGGTCTTTTTCCACTTCGACTGTCCCCTCCACCCTTTCTTTTTCCTCTGTCTTTCCTCTCACTTTTTCTTTGTTTTTCCGCTGAGATATGCCCTTTAAATAGAGGCGAATCGGTTCTTCCCGAACTAAAAAAAAAAAAAAATATATATTTGAAATCAATTAATAAAAAGACAATATATCTTATTGCTGTAAACTATTAGCTATCATATATAGCCTACAGTAATGAGACTAAGATCACAATGGGCTCGTGTAGTTTACTTAGGGCCTTGGCCCTAAAGCCATTACTAATAAAGTTAGGAGATGTAAATTTAATGTTGTATAAAACTATTTTAAATTAAATTAATACAAAGATGATAATTTTATAACTTATTACTGTAAACTATATTATCATACACTGGTATATATTGGGGTATATACAGTAAAAGTACTGCTATCACTGTAGGCTGGTCTAGCTTACTTGGGCCCTGTAGCCATTATTAATACATAAGAATTGTAAATTTATTTACCAGAAATATTTTTTATTTTATCAATATATATATATATTTGAAATTAAATTAGGAAAAAGGAAATATATATATATATATCTTATTATATAAAGTTCTAAACCAATGAATGCATATAATGGTAGTGTATTATCAATAACTTTACACACGAGATTCAAGCATTCAAGCAACTGAATGGTTTATTATGATTATGCATGCCGCGTGGTGCCATCTATGAACAACTTTACAAAACTTTCATTTTTACTGAAAACTATTACTGTAATTTGAAATTGTATATTTATATGATACTGTATTACATATTTGTAATCTTGTATAGGGGCCTATAGTTACATTTTATGATTTTTTGTTTTGTTAGTAAATGTAAACATTGCTAATTTTGATAAAATATATATTAAACAACTAAATAAGATATTACTGTATAATAATAAAAAAATTTAATTTTATATAAAATAAAATAATTTCTTCAAAAAACAGTAATTCAAAGTATCGGTATCGGTTTTCAGAACAGTATCAGCCGATACCGATACTTTGTGAAAAGTGGCTGATATGGCCGATACCGATACCGATACCGATACATTGGTGCAACTCTAGAAAATATTAAGCAGTATGCAGCCTGAAAGAATCAGAGAATCGATCTTCTCTATAAGTAAAGGTGAGTTAAAGTATCAGTAGTTAACTCTTCAGATATAATTTATTGTTTAGCACTTTGTTTATTTGATCATACATGTCATGCTGCACCATGACATGTAAAAACTCCTGTATCTAACACTTAGTAACCTATAGCACAAGGCTGATGCAGTAGTTATCAATCATACAGGCATACGATAGGGAAAAACTTATTATTGTTTCCTCTTATTCATGATGCTATACTGAATTTCTCTATATGTAGACTATGTGATATAAATTTTTTTGGACCTCCCTGTGTTTCATTACCACCAGCCACCACTGCTGGGAACCACAGGCTGAATCCCTACAGGGCAATGGAGATTACCCCAAGATTCTGCTGCACCAATGCTGATTGGCCCAGCATTGGAAATTGTCTCATTACAAACATATTGCATGGACTGGACCATCAAGGAGATTATTATCCTGTACTATAGTATTTGAATATTGAGGGTTGGCCAGTTCCAGTGGATGTCGAAAAGTACCAGATCCCAGTCACCAGAATGTTCTGGGAATGTAATTTACAACCAATCATAGGAATTGAATAATTTACCATTTTCTGTGACACCATCAAATCATAGCAAGGTAAATGCTGCAATTTCTTTGTTTCTTGCCCCTTTAAAGTATAGCAATTTCACCTCCCATAACAGTCCTGTGCTCATTGTGAATGACAAGGTGAATGCTTCCCTATTGCAATCTGAGTGGTGGACCTGGTGGTATAGTTTTCTGTTGTATCTTTCTCTAGAATACTGGATATGTACCAATATATTACAAAATTTCTGTTAAATTTTATAATTTATATTGTCTTGTATTTAATCTAATTGAATATTGGAAAAACTTATTGTACACAAGTATCCTTTCAATTAGATCTTCAGTTGGTCAATTCTTAACTTTTCATTTCTTGAAGTTGGAGGAAAAGAAATATATATATATATTATAATTCTTCTCTCACTAGGAGAGGATGCCTCTCAGGTGGGTTGCCAGTCTGCTGTTAAATAGTAAAGGTTTTTGACTGTTTCTGCGGAAAATTTAGATATTATGTTCATGAACTCACAGTGATCCCATGTATATACTTAGCATGTTATAGTGGGTAATAGTGTCATGATAATTAATGTGAAAGGATGGTTTTGCATGGAGCTGGTGGTATCTGGAACATGATTTAAAGGGATGAGAAGTGGGCACTCCTATTAGCATCCCCTTCCCCTCTTCTCACCCCACCCCCACCATCTACAATGCAAATCCTCCATTTAATAGTAAAAGTTTTTGACAGTGACTGTGGGAAATGTATGTTTCATTACATTATAATTGTACAGTGACTCTGCATATATACTTTGTGTCATAGTTAGTAATAGTTACATAATTAATGTGAAAAGATGCCTGGGCATTGAACCAGTGGTATCTGGAGCATTATTTAAAGGGATGAGAAGTGGGACTCCTATCGGTGTTCCCTTCACCTCTACCCCAACTACCCCCACAAGCCTGCTCCTCCATCGATACAGGTACAATGGGATCATCTGCTGAAAATCATGATCTTGTAGAAAATCCTTTGTTTTATATTTGACAAAGTAGATCATATTAGGTCAGACCTTGTATCTGTTTGTCATGATTTCTATGATTGGAAGAAATAGAACATGTGAAGGTACAGTTAAACACCTTGTTCATTTCTACCCTCCCAACTTCTAGAGGTAATTCTAGAAATGAGACATTATAAATAAAGTGTTGACCCTCCGGGATAATGAGAATAGTATTACCTTCTACATTCCTAATTTCCATAGAATACCAGTACTCTATGAATGATGTAGACATTTTGGTGCTCCTCAAACAGTATAATGAGGTACAAAAGTTGTTAATTGAACTGAAACACCAACACATGGTGTCAAATCAGAAAAATGCAATTTTGCTAGAACAATTTTAGTCAGAGTTAGATGCATTGAAAGAGACGCTCCCCCCCAAAGCCCAGTTACTTAGAAGTCATTCAGCAAGTCAGAACCCCCAAGAAGTGCATTGGGCAGTGAGGGAAACTAAATTCCCTCCCCCAACCCCAACCCCAACCCCCAGATGTTAGATCTATGTCGGGTGGAAACATAGCCTGCAGGGGAAGTGGTCAACCTCCCTCCTGTTCAGGAAAGGACTCCTGCTCCCGATTTCACAATGATGAACAGGGACTGTCCGATGCCAAGAGATGAGGTATCATTGCCCTTTTCTTCACCTTCAACTGCAGTGGAGAGGCATTCAATTACTTAAATGCCTCTCGTGTGCAGTTCCCCTCCCACTGAAGAAGGAGCAGCACGCGCATCCATCAGGATATAAACACCACTAACCGACCCTCACCAAACCACAGAGTAGGGGAAGGACCTCTTATCCCTCCAAGGTTGTGACACTCATCCCCCAGTCAGGCAAACCCTGCATCAGTGAGATTGAGTGAAGAGGACAGGTGGGTCAGAGTTAACAGATGCTCTTCATGGAGGGTTCCTCAACCTGTCTTCAAAGCAAGGCCACTGGTGAGAATCTTACCCCCTCTGTGTTGTGAATTCAGCTCTCAAACGAGGAAAGCGGTATTTGACACATGGTGGAAGAAGTCTGTGATGAATGCATTATATTGGTAGTTAATAAACTAAACATTAAAATCTCTGTGTTATAACTCACTTAAAGTAATAATTAAAGGTGTAAATTTGCAATTCAACCCATACAATATGAGTCAGTGGCCAGATGGTATTATTGTCAAGGAGTTTATTCACTTTTCCAGGAGACTTGATAACAGGCAAAATAATAATAATAATAACAATAATAATAATAATAATAGGCACCCTAACAGTAATGCCTGAAATTTGTAGTGTATAATAATAATCATAATAATAATCTATCAGTCATGGTGGATAACTTGTTGAAAATAGTCTCTCATAATTAGGCTGACCATACGTACCATTTTGAATGGGACAGTACTACGTCTACCTAAATTTCTGTATGGGTTCTGTCACTGAAGAATAATTGTAAGCTCAATATGTTGATGTACTTACTTTTTCATGAATACAGAATATTACATAACCCCGTCCCTTTTTTGCCATCCCAATGTCCCGTTTTTGTCTCAAGGAAATATGGTCAGCCTACTCATAATGTAAGATCAGTGAGGAATTCAATTGAAGATGTTCATAAAATCTCTGACAGTGCAGATTTGATACTCCTGCAAGAGCACTGGCTACCTAAGTACGAGCTAAAATTCCTCTCTACCATCCATGATGACTTTATGTACTATGCGTCATCAGCAGTAGACTTGTCAGATGAATTAATGTACGGTAGGCCTTTTGGTGGTGGTGCTTTCTTAATAAGGAAAAATTTGTCAAAACATAAAATTTTTAACAAGCAATAATGTCAGGTTGTTAGGCATTGAATTACAATTGAACAATGATTACATATTAATTGTAAACTGCTATTTACCATACAACAATGGTAGTAATCTAAATGAATACATTGATTGGCTGTACAAAATTAAGTCATTATCAGATAAACCCAAATATTCTCACTGTATAATAATGGGGGACTTTAACGCGCATGTTAACTCAGAATTCTTTGTAGAATTGGGTAACATGTGTGAGTTGACCAAATTAAGTACAAGTGATGTAGATGTATTAGGGGTAACCAGTGGTAATTTTACATACATTAGTGATACAAGTGGTACCAACAGGTGGATTGATCTTGTCTCGCTAGTAATAATCTGAAGGATTGAATTGTTAGAGTTCATATTCTGCATGATTTCCTCCTTTCTGACCATAGACCATAAGAACTATTAATTAATTTTACCAATTTATGTGCAACATGACATAACAAGAACTCATTAGGTAAGATAATCATGTTGATTGGTCTAATGTTAATATGCAATAGAGAATAGAATACAAAGACAGAACAGGTCACCTCTTTAATAATTTAGAAATTTTGTATCTTGCCTGTAGTAATCCTTGCTCAAATAATTCTCACTGTAAACTCGTAGATAGGTATTATAGTAAGATAGTATCCCTGTTAAGAGAAGCAGGAAGTCCCCTGACTAAATCTTACAGCTATCATACTAAGATTATTCCTGGATGAAATGATTTTATTACCCCCATGAAGAGGGAATCGAAAGATGCCTATGATTTGTGGTGCTTTCATGGGAGACCCAGATTAGGACTAGTATACATGAATATGGGTAGAAGTAGGGGTCAGTATAAGGTAGCCATAAGGCGATGTAAACAGGAAGAAGAGTCAATATGAGCATCAAAAGCCTGTGAAGCTCATAT
Organism: Bathynomus jamesi; assembly: GCA_023014485.1. Classification (NCBI taxonomy): domain Eukaryota; kingdom Metazoa; phylum Arthropoda; class Malacostraca; order Isopoda; family Cirolanidae; genus Bathynomus; species Bathynomus jamesi. The sequence continues at coordinate 67,874 of JAJOZX010007421.1, read as the reverse complement.
AAATAACAATAACAACAAACTTTGGAAATTTGTGAAGAAACAAATAGGTGTCAAAAGTGTTCTCCCTCCGATAATAATTGATGGGGTGTCGGGGGAGGATGAAATTACAAAGCTGTGGAAAAACCACTAAAACATTCTTAACAGTGTGAGTAGAGATAATCTTAAGGTAGATTGCAGCAAAACACCTGTGGGAGGGACAAGGGAAAACACTGATATCAGTTCCTGAAGTAAAGAGGTTAATTAAAGAGTTAAAGACTGGTTCTGTGTCAGGAGTAGATGACCTATCGAATGAGTACTTCAAATATGCCAGTGATTTAGTATGTCTGCATATATCAATGCTCTTATCAGCCATGCTTGCTCATAGCTATATCCCTGCAGAGTTCATGAAAGTATATATCTTGCCCTTGGTCAAAAATAAGTATGGAGACATTCTGTCCAGCAATAATTACAGGCCTATTGCTGTTGCTTCCTGCTTCTTGAAACTACTAGGAAAACTCTTGTTACTCTGATTAAATGATTACCTATGGACATCCTCTAATCAGCTTGGTTTTAAAAGGTCCCACTCAACTGACCTGTGTATCTATGTACTTAAAGAAACAGTATCTAAATACATTGACAGTAATTCAACTATTTATAGCTGTTTCCTAGATATAAGTAAGGCACATGATAGAGTGAACCAGAATATTTTATTCAAAAAACTAGAAGACAGGAAGGTTCATATATACATATTAAATTTATTGAAATTTTGGTATTCCTACCAATCTTTTACTGTTAGGTGGGGCAGTGTACTATCTGAATGTTTTAGCTCCTCTTGTGGGTTGAGACAAAAGACTCCTTGCTCTCCCCTGTGCTGTTTGATGTGTATATTGATGGATTAATTGCTTCACTTATTGAAGCAACAGTGGGATGTTGTATAGATAACATAAAGATAAATAACTTAGTTTATGCCAATGATATGGTGTTAATAATTTTCTCTGTTAAAGGTCTGGATTGGCTACTAAAACTCTGCGAAGTGTATTCACAGAAACATATTCTTTTTAATGTTAACGAAACTAAGGTTATGCAATTTCATCCTAAAAGCTGTAATCAGTCAGTTGATATTAAGTTTAAAATGAGAGGTGAAGTAATTGGGAAGTACAAGAGTTTAAGTATTTTGGTCAAACTATCACCAGCTCCTTGAGTGATAACTCAGATAATAGAAAACAATCTTGAGGCCTTTGTGCTAAAGCGAATATTACTATAAGGAATTTCTGGTTCTATCTGAGGAGCTACTAATTAACAACTCAGAAATCTGGCAGGCTATTCATAAGTTAGATGATAAAAGTTGTGGCCTAGATGGGCATACAAGCAGAACATTTAAAATGTTGTAGCCCTCGTATAATACCTATGCTTGCAATGTTTCACAAGCTGTATGATATATGTGTACCTGCCACAGTCCATTTTGTCAGTTGTATTGTTGCCAGTTGTTAAAAATAAGGGTGCTAGTATCTGTGATAAGAATAATTATAGGCCAATAGCACTTGCCAGTATACTTTCTAAGGTGTTAGAATGTCATTCATCAGTACTTACTTGCAGACTTATGACAATCAATTTGGCTTTAGAGTGAAACATGGTACTGACATGTGTATTTATATGCTAAAGGAAGCCATCCTAAAGCACAAGATGTCAAGTAGCAGTGTATATTCCTGTTTTTTGGATGCATCAAGCATTTGATAGAGTTAACCATCACAAACTTTTCAAGAAACTCGTGTGTTGAGGGGTACTTAAATATATACTTAGGATACTTGCATTCTGGCATGCAGAGCAGACTATGTTTGTAAGATGGAAAAGCACTGTATCATCAGGTTTTAAGGTAACTAATGGTGTTAAGCAAGGAGGTATATTATCACCATATCTTTTCTACTTATACATGGATGACCTTACCAATGAACTAAAAATTGCACATAGTGGCTGTCATTGGAAAGGAAAAAAATTAATCATTTAATGTATACTGATGACTTTGTTTTTCTGTCACCTTCTACCCATGGGCTGAGAGTACTATTAGAGATATGGTATAGAAAATGACCACCTATAATGGGGCAAAGAGTTATATTTTGATTTTTAGGTATAATCTACTGAAACATGTATCATGTGGGTCTTTTGAAATGAATGGTCAGACAATACCTGTCAACGACGCACGTAAATACTTAGGTCATGTAATCAGGGCTGGTTTAACCATTACGTGAACTAGGCAGTCGCCTAGGATAACACAATACCAAGGGCAACATTTTTGCCAAAATGTTTAATGAGTCTATACTAATATTAAGCACTACTTCAATGGAACACTGAATTCAGATTCTAGCATTATAATTTTGCATTAGCATTATATGTGATTGCTTAACTTTCAAAGTATCTTGCTTAGCATATAGTGAGATATGGTGTGTTTATATATAGGAATACCTCAAAATTTTTCATTAATTTGTTCTGGAATAACACTGCGAAATTTGAGGTAGATTATAATGTTTCAATGAGAAAATATTTTACTGTATTATGTTATTAAACAGATTAATTAATTAAATTCTACTCGTTTTTTGGCAAAATATAATGTATATTGCATTGGTAAACAATTGAATATTTCATCAATTTTGATCATTTTTTCTAAAAATTACGAATCTGTAAATATGGATGATGGATTGTGAAACTATAGGTAGTAAAAGATTGACAACGAATTTTGAGGTATTCCTATATATATATATTTTGTGTTGTAATGAGATTTGTGACAATTTTGGAGTTTGGATATTGCATTTGTGACCAAAAAAAAAAAATTTATATACCCCTGGTGGATAATTCACCAATTTTTTTTTTTCCCCAAGATACAACTTTGAAATTTCAATGAAAACTGAAGTTTGACTATGACCTAAAATGGCAGACAGATGAAAACAGTCATCTGGGGGCACGGAATCATAAATGGAAGGCCAAGAAAGAAAAAGAACAAAAAGAAATTGAGGGGTTGTTTCTGAAGTATCTTCGCCCTAAACCACAAGATGACATTTCAAAAGATGTACTGAAGGCTTCCAGTTCCTGAGATACTGATCTCACTATTTTATCAACAATGGCTGTCCCTGTCCACAAAGTAGATTTAGCCAATAGTAATGAAGGTATAGAACTGCATTTACCAGAAGTTCGTGATAAGAGAGAGAATGTAAAACTTTTAAATATGATGACCCTGCAACTTGGGGGAAATGTGATGATTCTGTTAGGCAAATATTGGTTGAACATGGCTGGATCTAATTCAGCAGTTTGATTTTCTGAAGGATAACTGGAAATTTTCAGAGATTCATTACAAATGAAAAGAAATGCACTGTGAATGGCTACTGTATTCAACATCGAAAGACTGTGTGCTTTGCTTTCGCTGCAAACTTTTCAATAGTAGCATAGCCATCCCACCAGTCATTTACAATAGAGGTACAAGAGATTGGAAGAACATATTTGCAATTTTAGTAGTGCACGAAAGAACTGGTAATCATATAGAAAATTTCCAAAAACGGAAGGAGCTGGAGGTTTGGTTAAATAGCAATAGGACCATTGATTTGGAACATCTGCGCCTAATCAAAGAACAAGAAAAGTATTGGCAAGAAATCTTAGAACGACTGATCGCATTAGTGAGAGTTCTTGGTATGCAAAATTTAGCATTTCATGGAACACATGAAAAACTTTACACATCTGGAAATGGGAATTTCTTAAAATTAGTGGAATACTTAGCTATGTTTGACCGAGTAATGGCCGAGTATCTGCAAGAGATATGAGACACATGTGCACTACCTTGGAAAAGATAAACAAAACGAACTGATTCAACTATTGTCCAACCAGAGGCGTAACTAGGGTTGATCATGCCCAGGGCAAATCAATAAATGGCACCCTTAAAACCAGTGTTCTTTAAAATTCTGGCTGAATTCTTATAATGGGACTCAAACTGGTTACTTGTAATAATACCGCTAACAAAATATACTTTTAAGAAGAAGTTTATTTTATGACAAATGAAAATGAAAAACAGTTATATACATTTAAAACTACAAAAATATGTAAAAATAAATTGAAATGAAATGAAAATACAATTCATAAAAATTATTTTTACAGTTTATACTTTAATGTTTTTCTATCCATATACATAACCGCATATATTTACTATTAAGGTTGATATTAAATTTCTATTAATACAATTTAATTTTATAGAACCAAAGTATGGTTAATTATTTGTCGAATTACAACAGAAACAATTAATATATGTACAAGGAGAGGCATAACTTTTCATGAGAATACACTTTTATGTTTTCTTGAATTTTACTGAATTACCGATTGCAGAATTAGCAATTAGAATATTAGATACTGACAAAAATCATTCCAATTATATGGTACTTTAAAAGAAATGCCTTGTTTGCACCTATTATTTATGGCTCTTTTAATGAATAATTTGGAACTTCACACTAAACATGTATTTTTCTTACTTTTGCTGATGCAAACTTATCAATAATGTTATCAAAATTTGTTATTTCAGTTTCCTCACGTTCAATGCTGAGCAAAGCTAAAGCAGAAAGTCTTTCTTGGCCCATTGAAGCTCTCAAATATGATAAGATCAATGTTAACTTGCTGAAAGATCGCTCACAGCTGGCAATTGAAATTGCAATAGTGAGCATTATCTGAATAGCTACTCTCAAATTTGGAAAAACATTTTCATCTCCATACTGAACAATAAACTTGAGTTTCTCAGCTTTAGAAATCTGAACATTTGGGTGACTTTTCAGAAGCATCTTACAATCCAGGATTTCTTCATAAAGCTCAAAGCCGTCAATATCATTGCTATAAAACTGTCCAAGGTTGAGACAACTTTTCTTTAAGATATTTACGTCATGACTACTGTTGCTTTCATTTGAGTCAAACAATAATCCTCTAGCATCTAAAAGAAATCCAAATTTTGAATCCAAGTCATGGAGATGGACAAATCTTTCTTCCATTTCATTATGGAGACAATCAATAGTTTCTTTCATTATTCTCATCATTTCTTCTTTCGCAGTTAACCCTACATCCTTGGCTTTTTGACCAGGCATTTGTTTCTTCTTTCTGGGGCGCCTTTCTACTTGAATATCCCATTCATCACAGTTTCAGCCTTGCTTCAAGTGATTCACTGGCCAATGATTCTCGACTGCTTAAAAAATAATCTTGAAGGGCTTTTAAATCATAAGCAGCATCATGAAAGCTCATGGTATGATCTTGGAGTCATTTTTGAACACGATCAATCCGAACAAGAATTTTGTTCCAAAATCCAAGCAAAACCAAGAAATGAAAAGTCAAAATTTGATTCAGCACCTGCCTTGCATCACCTCTTGTATCAGCAGTTTTATTTTGATCATCAACCATGCTTTGCAAGAGTTCCACTATAATATCAAAGTATTCATGAACAGGCTTCACAGCCTCTGTTCTGGAACTCCATCGAGTTTCAGATTCAGATTTGACAACTATTGGTATGGCATCTTTCAGCTTTTGCCAATGGAGAGTTGAACGTGAAAAGAATGAATAAAGCGACTGAATTGCACTAAAAAAAGTCACCATCACTGCATCATGGTTAGCAGCACGCACTCCAACCAAATTGAGAGAATGATTATCGCAGTTTACAAAAATAGCTTTGCTATTTTTTTCAATAATCCTCTGTTGAACACCACTTTTATAACCAGCCATAACTGCAGCATTGTCATAGCATTGAGATCGACAGTCTTCTAACGGCATTTTGTCTTTTTCCAGTTGTTCCAAAATCACTTCCACAATGTTTTCAGCATCCTTTCGTTTTAATTGGATAAATCCAAGAAAAGACTCTCTAATAAAAATTGTTTTCCCCTGAAAATCAATATCAACATAATGAACTGTTTCTGCCATTTGCTCTCGATGTGCTTGATCTGGAGTAGAATCAAACATGAGGCCAAAATATTTGGCCTTATGAATGCTCTGTAACAATTTCTGGCGAATAGTAGAAGCCATCAGCTGAATAAATTCATTCTGCACTAACGGAGATAAATATGATTTTCTTCCAGGGTGCTTTTCCACAATACTGAGATGTTCTTTCATGACAGGATCGAACCTTGCCAACAATTTTAATAACCCAAGAAAATTTCCAATATTGCTTTCCTCTTCCTGTCTAAGGGATTCCTTGTGACCACGCAATGCAAGGTTCTGAGTTGCTAAAATTTTATGCAATGGAGAATTCTGTGGAGAACATCTCGCCATTTTTGTTTTTCTGTTGCAGTTTGAGCTTGAAGCTCTACATCAATGATTCCTCTGTTTTCTAAAAGATTTCTTTCCATTTCTTTCCATTTCCTTCCATTGGGTGAAGCAGTATCGATGATTTTTTGCATTTTCATCGGGTGCTAAGCCTTTCTGCTGCTTTCCAATGATTGAACCCATTTTCTTGCTCCAATGAAGACTGATTGTCAATTTGAGAAGATAGCAAACAACAAAAGCAAAAAGCTGCTTTCTTCTCTGGAGAATAACCAAGCCATGAGTGCCAAACTTCTTCTCCACATCCATTTCCCAACTTTCTTTTAAACCATCTCTCATTCATTGATCGGTTTTGTGTGGGAACAAATGGCCCTTCTTCACTATTTTGAAAATACTTCGAACCCAATGTGACTATTTCTGTCCTCAGGGCATCTGATAAAATTACTTTTTTGATATTTTATCAAACTCCAAGAAGCCTACATCGTGATGCTGAATCGCATCTGGTATAGGCTGTGCTGTTTTTTCCTGCTTTTTGCTACTCAAAGTTTTAGTATCTTGTGGCTTCTTGAAAGACACTTCTGGTTCTTGAAAGACACTTAATTCTTCTGATACACTGGCAGGTTGGTCAACACTCATATCTGATGCAGTTAATGCTGATGAAGGACCAGCTTGTTGCTGTTCAAGAAATGACATCATAAAACCACTTGACTTTTTAGCTTCTGCTGCTTGCATTTTTCTTTTCTTCCTGCCTTCTGCTCCACTCAGCTTCTTTTTCAGACTTTTTGGTATCGGCAATGTTCGCTTCATGGTAAAATTTTCTAGAGAAAGAAACAAAAAAATAGAATAAATTAATAATTCATAATAAAATTCTACTAAAAATAGAATGAATTAATAAAGTTAAATGAAGTTAAAAATCTGAAATTCATGGAAATTCGATGGCTAGAGATATGGTACCGGTACATTTCCAAAAGAGCATGTTTTTACTCTTAAATTTTTTTTTAAATCAGAAAAATGGCGCCCCCCCCCCCCCCAAATTTGGCACCCAGGGCACGCGCCCCACCTGCCCCACCCTAGCTAGTTACGCCACTGGGCAGAACCCTAAATTTGCTGTACAACAGGTCTTTTAGACTTAGATAAATTACCCCCAAGATGCTCAGCTTCGCAAATGTTGAATCTTTTTGGTTTGACAGCCTGTAATATTTTTTAACATTACTTGTTTTTTGTTGTCCAGTTTTAATCGAGGATTTCAAAAATAACATTCAGGTTTTAGAGAAACAAATAGTGAGGCAGTTATATGCAATTTAACAAATTTAAAATATATATTTTTAAACTGTATTGGGATCTTTTTGGTTTGATGGCTGGTGGAAAAAAATGAGTCATGGCTATGGGACTGTCAAATTCTAGACTCTACCAACTGGTTAGGTTAACTAAATGCCCAGTTAGGTTAACAGAATTCCCAGTTAGGTCAACTGTACACCCTTAATGATTGGTTAGGTTAAGTCATGATATTTTGTTAGTTTACTGGCAAAACAAATGAAAATAACATGACTTAACCTAACCAATCGTCATTAGCAAACAGTTGACCTAAAACTTTTAGGAATTTTGGAATCTTAAAGCATATATAATATTCTCTAAACTAAAATGTATAACTGCCTCACTATTTGTTTCTCTAAAACATGTTGTTGCGGGGAGAACGAATGAACTTAACTAGAATACCATAACTTGGCTACTTCTTGATGATGGGAAACGAGAAGGTCCCGGGTGGTGAAGTTTTTCTCACCTCCACTGACTGTCACTGAGGGGCAAACGAGACTCCCACACGGCTGAACCAAGAAATGGACTCGACCCGCTAGCTATTCCAAAGATTAACACTGTGTCTGAGTCGGGTCCACTTGAGAACCTGGAAAGCCCTGGCTTCAGGAAAGGTGTGTGCAATGTACACCCAGCAATACTTGAGGACTTCAACCAAATATGGGCGTACACAACAAACAAGCAAGATTTTAGCAGACTGATTGTGAAGTAAACCAAATGTGACTGGATGAGAAAAGCAGATATTACCCTCTGTTTTTGTTTAATAAAGAGAATCTGGAGGTATTGTTGATTCAAGGACCCTGGGCTTGTCACAAGGAAATCCTTGAAAGTAACAACCCCAGTCTATGAGGACAAAGGCTGAAAAAAAAACTACTAGTTGGTAGAATTCCAAGGGTTTATTAACAATCAACTTGAATTATTTACAAGAGCTAGAATGGGTTATGAGCTTGAGTCTAAACATGGTTTAAGATCATACAAGAGCTAGAATGGGTTATGAGCTTGAGTCTAAACATGGTTTAAGATCATACAAGAGCTAGAATGGGTTATGAGCTTGAATCTAAACATGGCTTAAGATCAAGAAATGGAAATCCAAAAACCCTGAAAGGGTATGCTATACAAAGGTGCTTACAATACAATGACAAAAATACTGGACAACAAAAATAGAATTTCTAGAAAAAGATAAAAACTTAACCTATGCTAGAATGGTACAATTAGACAATACAATCGACCTTACTGGACCTAACATCCTTAAACTAGACTGGAGGTCAATCCAATCACACCTATCTATTATAGTTAAGCCATGGAGAAACAAAACCTGAACTATTGGTCCTAGCAATACCTTAGCCTGCACACTGTTATGCACAGGCAATGTCCATTATCACAAGGCACTCTGTTTTTCTTGAGTTTTCTTGTTCTTACAAATTTAGTTAGCAGGCTAGAACTTCCACAAGCGGAAGCCAACTGTGACTTTATAGAATGTCTTTAACATTGAAGGCAAGAGTTACTGATCAAAGTGGATCTAAACAACTACTACTGAGCTAGTCAGGCATTAAGCAAGACTAACTCCAGCAATATGGGGGTTACAGCCTGAAACAAGAAGAAAACAAGATGTTAGTGAAGACAACCCCACTACACTTCCCCCTCCGAGCGGTGGGTACCACCACTCAAAAAGTGAGTGCAGCGAAGCCCTCTCCCACATCCAGTCTTTCTAGGAATTGCCACCTCCCCATCCTGACACCAAGCTCCAAGTTTTCTTTTCTCCATGACTACTAAACACTAGACAATCATATATATATATATACACATGAATCAATAAGAAGAAGGTACTATCACCTTCAAAACCCTACCTAGTTACAATATAAATTTACACAATTAGTGCTGGATCCATTCACTTTTTAGCACTCTTTTATGAGGTCCTTTCCCTAAGAAGCTATACACAATCCTCCTTGCTTGAAACTGAAGCCACCTGCATGACTATTGTCCTTGATTAATATCCTCACTAGCCCATCACTATCAGTATACCCTGGCCCTGGTCCACCCATCCATACCTCCTGATTGGTAGACATCCCTACCAAAGGTGGGGTCTGCTTGCTCCAGGCTAGAGGTAACTGCGTGGGCTGGCCATGCCCCTTCTTGATGAGCAGTTCTCCAGAACCCCCTCCTATGGACAAGAATGGTGGTACAAACTGGAGCAAGGCCTGGAAGACCCCCCTCAAGCCGATTCTTGAAGAGTGGAAGAGCCAATAATGGCTCCATCCCTGAAAACACCTCCCATGAAAGTAGGAAAGTGTGATTTGGGGGTGACTGGAGGCAGGTAAGGACAGGGACATGCACTGGAAGCGGTATGCATGACAATCAAAGCAAGTACAAAGTGGGTGACAAGTGAGGGTATGTGCATGAGTCAGGCAGAGGCAAGCAAACCAAAATTTACCGCACTTAACCAAGCTGAAGGTATGGTATTCATTATCACTATGTGCAGTCACTTTGTTCTAGAAAATTTACACTAGCTTCCTCCATGGCTTTACTAGCTAGGCCCTACCTATACATCATGGTACAGCAAGATATACCTATTTTTATATACATCTTAACCAAGGCTCTGTAAAGCCATTACAAAAACTAGATACACCATTACCTTAAACCTAGAAATACTTATTTTAATATCAAAAATATAATCATAGTACCATCAACTTAAATACAATACATAATCCTATATACATATATACATAATTAGACAGTGTCGAGAAAATCACTTGATGGTTAATTAAATTAATCATGAACATATTCCAGAGGCCTAGAGGGTACTAATGGTAGCTCCATTACAGGATTCTGGAATGAGTTCATAGAGGAGAATCACCAGCCAACTCTTGAATTACTCCCAACCCCCTCCTAACAGACTGGAGTCGTTCATGAGCTAATTCACTGTTAGCTTGTAATAAAGCCCTAGCTTCTGAACAGTTATCTTTAACTGGGGATAAACTTAATCTATTGGGAGTCCTTGAACCAGTTACCGGGCTAAATTGCCGCTCTCGAGAAACTAATTGCTGGTCTAACAGCTGGTAAATCTGCTCCTCATCATCCTGCACATGTTCTAAAGTGTTCTCCAGAGCTTCCACCAAGGAAGAGAGTTCTGGAGAATCACTATTGGGTTAGGGTTCATTCGGACATGGAGAACTCTGTCTTGGATCTATTGAACCACCACCTTCTGGATCTAGACTCCCAGGAAGTTCCTCAGGATCCATCACACCTTAGCCGACAGCACTTGAAGGAGCACTATGAGGAATAGGAGACAGATCCTTGATTTCCTCCACTGGGGAACAAGCTTCCTTCTCAGAATCACTACCAAGGTAGTCTTGACCCTTTCCAAAAGTGACATGTTTTGATTGAGAATGAGGCCTAGACAGAGGTTTGGGTGAACTAGACAGGATACTTGGAGGATTCACTTTGGATGGCACCTCATCCGGGAATCCAGAAAAGTCAAGTTCAAAAGAACTTGAAGAGCATTCAGAGGACTCTGAAGAACTTGAACTTTCACTCAGATCAGCAAGCCATGGTCTAGAATTGACCCTATTCTGATCTGGAAATCCTAGAAACTCGCTCGAATCACTACTAGAATCAAAGAGATCAGTCTCATCTTCTGACGAACTGTCCCCTGAAGAACTTGAACTTTCACTCAGATCAGCAAGCCATGGTCTAGAATTAACCCTATTTTGATCTGGAAATCCTAGAAACTCGCTTGAATCACTACTAGAATCAAAGAGATCAGTCTCATCTTCTGATGAACTGTCCCACAAACAAGAAAAGCCTGGGGAACTAACGAACATTTGGTGTTTCAAACCCTAGAAAACTCCTCCTCCTCCTCCTCTATGCTAGCCCAGGGAACCTGAACTAACCTGGAATAACTAGGATGATTCTTCAAGAAATTGGGAGCCTCCTTCCAGCTCCTCAACTGAGAATGATGAACTCGACTCATGGATAAGTGTGGCTGCAGATCTGGATAAGCTGGTGAAATGATGTAGGTCACACCATTCTCCGCTGCTCGATCAACTTGAAACGGCCCACAGTACTTGGGCAGAAACTTGTTAGAAACTAGATTACCTTTTAGAACAACCTTTCGAATGACAAGTTGCCCCTTGGTAAAGGGACAAAAACCAGGATGTCCTGGATACCACTGTTCTTGAACTGGAGTGGGAATAGAAACTGGAATAGGATCTGGATGAGCGGATGATAACAAGAACTGGGCTGGAGACATAGTTAACTCAGAAAGAATCGTACCATTGTAGGTCATAATGGCCTTTGGAAGATTCAAATCCCACGAGCTAGAATCTTGAACCAGATTCCGTAGAAGCTCACCAATGGTACGGTTGACCCTCTCGACTGCACCATTGCTCTCTGGATGGTTTGGGGTCGTGAAAACGTGTGATCCCGTATCGAGATAACATCTGCTCGAACTCCTGACCCCTAAATTCTGGACCATTATCAGTTAACAACCGACAAGGCCGGCGCAAAAGAGTGGGCAACACTCGAAACTCAAAAAGACGGGCAATGGTACTGGAAGTCTTGTTGGGAAATGGAACAGCCACTACCCACTTGGAGTAGTGGTCCACCACCATCAAACATCCTAGATTCCCCCGAGGTGTTCTGGGGAACAATACTAGATCCACAGCCACCAACTCAAATGGTGCCTGGGTCACGATCTTCAGGGTAGGTGGAGCCCTGATCTGGCTGGAAACCTTATTGAGCTGGCACTGGGAACAAGATGTGACCACCTCTTGCACAACTTGATATAACAGGATGAAACACTTCCCCAGACAAAACATCTAAGACCTTGTTTCGGCCTATGTGTGCCATTTCTAGATGGATAGTAATGGCCAGCTCAATCAGGAAATTAAAAGGTACTAGAACTTGGGGAAACATTTCTGGTTCATCGTACTTAACTAGAAGACCTTTCTCGAAGTAGATATCTTTAAGATAACGACGATATTTCACTAGAGCTCTAGGACAATACCCAAAACAACCCTTATCTAGATAGGACTTAAGTTGTCTCAACACACGATCACTTTTTTGAAGAACCTCAAGGTTAACTTCATCTAGAAATGAACATGGACGCAAATTTCCAACTACCAGCGGTTCTTGATGACTGGAGGGTTCCTCCAACTCTGCCAGAAAAGTAGCGAGAATCTCACCCTCCTTCATGACTCTGTCAGTGTACAAATCCAGGTCAATCCCGGCGGCAGACAAGAAATTCGCACCCAGGAGAAAACAACAAGGAATAGCTTGATCCTCAACAAGAGCAAATGGGTGATCATTAATAGTTACA
>JAJOZX010007421.1:47500-52500 GCA_023014485.1 Bathynomus jamesi | reverse complement strand
CCGTCCCAATGGAGAAGGACAGGGTCTTCTAGAGAGAATGATTCTAGGTCTTCTCGAGCTGCCTGTTCTCGCCCACTTTCTCTGTAGCGATGAATAGAGCTCCGAGAGCACGTCATCCCAGACAGATCATGCCCCGCGGCCTGTAATACAGCTCCAGTTACGAAAACAGCATTCCGGTCAGAAAGATTGGTGCGATCCATTGCTCCAATGACTTCTGGAGATTGGAAAATGTTCGTAACCTTGTTCTTGGGACGCTTTGGTGCCGGAGCTTCAGACGAAGAAGGAATCGGAACCGATGGTCTATAGTCGTCGTCGTCTTGCGAAAAAAGGGAAGAAGAAGAAGAAGAGGAAAGATCAATTGATGACACTCCTGCTTCTTCCAAATCTTTCTGTGTTGCTTCATGCCTTGCCTTCCTCTTGGCTTCCTTCTCCATTCTGGATCGCTTTCTGTCCTCTTGTGTAGTCGTTTCCTTATCAATGCCAGCCATGCTGCAAGAATTGACGTCCTTGCGCTGCATGGACAGGAAATTTCGGTCCTCAACGTTGACGATTGTGCTCATGGCATCACTGGTTGCGATGTCAAACAGTTCCTGGATGTCCGCTTTGAAGATGTCTTCATTCATTCTATCGCTGGCACGTTGCCTGGTCCTGTGCTTCTTGAGTGTTTTGTAGCGGTCTAAAAGCTTTGAAAGCTTACGGACACAGGAGTCGATCCATTGAGTTGGGATCCGCGCTCGGGTCCAGACTTCAATCACCCTCTGGCATGCCTGGTTCAGACTGTCGGAGGTGGTTTGCTTTGATTGATGTGGTGGTATTGCCCCAAGAGTAGGGCGTCAAGGCATGTAGGGAGCCTTGACGTGGATAAAGTTCCAGTTGCCATCCCTAGAAGCCAAACTTTTGGAATTGATCGAGTTTGAGCCATCGGACCTACGGAAGAAAAAGTACATTATATAATATATATATTCAGAGTGGGGCGACCTCTAAATATTCACCAATCACGCTGCAATTTTGTACAGACCATGTGGACACAAATGGACAAAAACCACACTTGTGGAGACTATCTAAGACAATTTTGAAATTTCCCCCTATGGATTTGGACCCACCCTAATATATATATATATATATATATATATACATACACTATATATATATATATATATAAATCCCGCAAGGGGGTTCTAAGCTCGTGCTCTTGAGTGCTCTTTGTGCTCATTTGTACGTGCTTGTTCCTGGAGGTTTCACGTGCGCCCTCCCGGCCCTAGCACCCAAGGATGATGGGGCTCGACCCTGCAGTCCTTGTCATCCTTGGTCTTTTTCCACTTCGACTGTCCCCTCCACCCTTTCTTTTTCCTCTGTCTTTCCTCTCACTTTTTCTTTGTTTTTCCGCTGAGATATGCCCTTTAAATAGAGGCGAATCGGTTCTTCCCGAACTAAAAAAACAATTTAAAACATTAATTATCGATTTAAAACTAAAGATAGAATCTCTGATCCAGAGGATCAAGTCACAACAGACTACTATCCACAAATATGTTACACTCTATATCTATTTATAAAGGACATGCAAATATATCGGATCCAAAGAATCCAGTCAATTTCATTACGGCATCCATGAAGTCACGGTCCACATCGATAGCGGACCAAGTCAAAATTTACAATCATATACATTACAATATATACACTTACGAGAAAAAGAGTAGGTGTGGCTGTAAAGACTGTACAGTAATGTAGAAATGTGTGTGCACCCATTTTGGGTCTCCCATTTAAAGGTGTTTGTGGGGCAAGTGAAGATCATGAGTTTTTCAATACCTCACAGTACTATGGGGGGCACCGCTCGGCAGAGGAATCTCTTTAAATGGGGTGTGTAAGGACAGAGTATCCCCTAACCCAAGACGCTGCCTCCCTATATCCCACACAAACTTGTGTTGAGCTGTGGGATCTATCCCAGAAAGCCTTAATTTTACTACCTTAAACTATACCCTTTCTATCAACATATGCGTCTAATCGATTTTTAAACATGTTTATAGACGTGCTACTAATTACTTCTACCGGCAAACTATTCCAGCTATTTACTATTCTATGCGTAAAAAAGTTTTTCGCAACTGCTGTCTCGAACCTTCTACTTGTCAACTTACACCGTTATTTCTAGTCCTATTATATTGAGATATTTCGAAAAAGCTATCTCTATCTACGTTATCGAACCCATTCATAATTTTGAAAACCTGGATTAGATCACCCCTTAACCTCCTGGTCTCGAGTGTTGTCAATTTTAACTCCTTAAGCCTATCCTCGTACGACTTTGACCTAAGCGACGGAATCATCTTAGTTGCTCGTCTTTGAACTCTTTCGATTTTGTCTATATCTTTGCGCATATACGGATTCCAAAATTGGACCGCGTACTCCAAATGGGGTCTAACTAATGATTTATAAAGTGGAACTATAATATCGCGCGATTTGTACTCAAAATTTCGAGCTATAAAACCTAACACTTTGTTCGCCTATATGACCGCTGCTGTACTTTGTTTCGCTACTTTTAAATCACCACTGACTATAACTCCTAAATCTTTTCCTGCTCTACGCTTGTTAAATCTTTCCCTGACATACTATACGCAAATTTACCGTTACGCGAACCTATATGCAAAATTTTGCACTTATCAACGTTAAATCTCATTTGCCATGTGACTGACCAATCAACGATTTTATTCAGATCTTCCTGAATTTTACCTCTATCTTCGTCATTAATCGCCCTACCACCCAGCTTCGTGTCATCCGCAAACTTTGAAACTGTACTGACTAGGCCGACATCTAAATCGTTAATATATAGAAAAAGCAAGGGGCCCAATACAGAACCCTGAGGAACGCCACTAGCTACATTAGCCCAGCACGACTCCGCTCCATCAACGACCACCCTCTGTTTCCTGCCTCGCAACCACTCTTCTAGCCAATTTATTACTACACCCCTGATTCCATGAGCCTTAGTTTTTCAATGAGTCTTTTGTGCGGCACGGTGTCAAAAACGCTTTTTGAAAATCTAAATACACTACATAACCGCCCGATGTCTATCGAAACGTCAACCACGCTTTGGAAAAATTCTAAAAGATTAGTTAAGCAAGATTTGTTTCGCCTAAATCCGTGCTGCGTATTTCTAACAAGTTTATGGTATTCTAAGTGTTCGACTATACGATCCCTAATTATTGATTCCAAAAGCTTACCTACAACAGACGTTAAACTAATTGGCCTATAATTTCCCGCCGCACCTTTATCGCCTTTCTTAAAGATAGGTGTTACGTTTGCTAACTTGAAATTATCTGGTACGCACCCCTCAGAAATAGACTCATTAAAAATCTTTGTTAGCGGCACAACAATGCTATCTTTTAATTCTTTTAGTTGTATGGGATATATGGAATCCGGACCCGGTGATTTACGCGTTTTCATTTTATCAATATAGCGCATTACTTCCCTTCACTAACGACAATATTATCCAAAATATTACCATTATCAAATGGTATTATGTCTATGACCGTAGGGGATATTCGTTACATCTTCTATAGTAAAAAACTGACGTAAAAAATTCGTTTAGCAAGGTAGCCATTTCCTTGTTTTCAGAGACTTGATCTCCATTTACACTTTTAATGGACCTAAGACACTTTTTACTGGATTTCTATTATTGACGTATTGAAAGAATCGCTTGGGGTTTTCTTTACCGTCACGAGCTATGGAGATTTCAAATTCGCGTTTTGACTTTTTTATTACACTTTTAGCTTCACGCTTAGAGATATGTAGTTGTTTCGTAACAGCAGATTATCTTTATCGCACTTATATAGCCTATAAGCCCTATCTCTACTCTTTATAATGTCTCCTACTCTACAAGTAAACCACAAGGGCTTGTTGTTTACTTTCGCACGCTTAATTTTGTACGGTACACATTCCTCATTTATAGTCCTAAATACTGTTACGAACGATTCCCACATTAGTTTTGCGTTGGAGTTCCCCATTACGTTTTCCCAATTGACGTGTGAAAATTTATTTCGAAATTTACTAAAGTCTGCGTGCTGGAAGTTAGGAATTTTAGTCGAGTTAGTTGGCTTCGAGTGACTTACTGAGAGGACAAACTCTACCATATTGTGATCGCTATTGCTCAACGGTTCTATTACTTGAAGATCAGTAATTAGCCTATCATCCGTAGTTATTACTAAATCTAAAAATACTGTCCAACCTCGTAGGTTCCCCAACCTTTTGAATAAGAAAACTATCCGAGAAAATTAACTAAACGATTCCTTCCGCTCTCCCTGCATTGTATCGTAATTCACGTTGGTGCAATTAAAGTCACCCATAACTAAAGCCTGCTCACTACCGATTATTCTCTTTAGTTCACGATATAACGCTTCGTCCGTAGCAGCTGTTTGATTTGGGGGCTATATATAACCGCAAGAAGAAGTTTGAAATCGTTCAATTTAAGTTCTGCTATAGTCGAATCTATCGGTTCTGGAATTGAGTGCTTTACTTCTATAACGTTCGCAATATTATCTTTGATATACAACATAACACCGCCTCCTCGCCTACCTATTCTGTTTTTAACAAAAAGTCTATAACCTTTAATTTGATACTCCCTACAAAGTCACGTGTTTCAGTGCTAAGCCACGATTCATTTATCGCAATTAAATCATAGTCTTTACAAGCAATTAAAGAAAAAAATTCGTTTATTTTATTTCGTAGGCTACGAGCATTTAAGGATAGAACCTTCAAATTGTTTGTAATTGCGACACCTTCGCGAGCGCGGGGGAAATTTGTGGAATTTACGCTGGGACCGTTCGGGTTACGGCAGCCTGAAAAGAAGAGACAGTATTATGAAATAGTCTTCCTAAACGCGCAGCTCCAACTTCATTAAGATGAAGTCCATCTTCGAGGAACAAGTCTCTCCTGCCGTAGAAAACTGTTCCAAAAATTTGCAAAATGCACTCCTTCCTGTTGGCAAAGAGACTTTAGGTTATTGTTAATATAGG
>JAJOZX010007421.1:20000-42500 GCA_023014485.1 Bathynomus jamesi | reverse complement strand
ATATATTTATTTTTAATATTTTATTTTATATATATTATATTATATATTTAATATTTTATTTTATATTTAATATATTTATATATATTATAATTATATATATATAATATATAATTTTAAATTAAACGAGTTATTTTAAATTAAACTTGACTTATTTTAAATTAAACTTGATTTATTTTAAATTAAACGATTTATTTTAAATTAAACTTGATTTATTTTAATTTGAAGGTAAAATGGTGTAGATTGTGAAACTAGCTTCAGACAGTGAAATGTAACCTAATTAAATAGAAATTTCGCTATCAAAATGTTTAATTAAAACCAACCAGATAATAACACATTGCCTAGGTGTGAAAACCAGACCCACAACTAAGTTTTTCACCTGAGAGATAAAATATAAATATGCTAAATTAATCAGACAAAAAAACTAACCTGATATCTCTGGGAGCATTTTTCCATCCCAATGAAGAACTAAAGGCTCTCCAGGACAAAATGCTTGCTCTTGATATTCTGTTGCTATTTCTTTGCGTAACTTTTGACGAGTTCGAAGCATAGTAGATTTTGACACTGTAATGTTTTCCAAATTATGGCCCAAAGACTGAGCAACAACAGCATAAGACATAGCTGCATCTCGATTGGAAAGATTCATTCTATCATAGGCTGCTACAACATTTTTGTCAATAGGCTTTGACTTTTTAGGAGCCAACATTTTCTTTTTAAATTGCTCTTCAGAGGGACTTGAAAATTCATTTCAAGGTTGTCGTCATTAGTTGATGGTGATGATGATGATGATGTGAAATCATCTCTATTGGCAGGCAAGAATGATCTTTTAGATCGCTTCTGCTCTTTGAGGGCTCTTTCACACACTAATTCTTCACGATGAAGCCTTCTTTTCTCTCTTTTTGCAAGAATTTGGTCTACTGTACCCATGCTACTTTGTGTAGGATCTTGCTGGCTTAAGTAGAAAAGCTTGTCTTCTTCATTTGACATCATCAAAAGGGTATTAGAGTGACCAATATCAAGAATTTCAGCCTTAATTTCATCTTTAAACATAGCTTCTTCAATACGGCATTTTTCCTCGGCGCTTTCTGTTTTTCATCAATTTATCATAACAGCTTATTAAAGAGTCAATCTTTCGGATGGCACTGTCTTACGCATTGTGGGAATCCTGGCTTTCTCCCAGTAGGTCATCACTTCATCTAAGCAAAGATTAATGGATCTTCTTCGTCCCAATTTTTCCTCTTTTGATGGAAGAAATATTTTTTGCAAAACTTGCAGTTTTGTAGGTAAGCGGCAACAAAGTATATCTTTATATAAATGGCCAATGAGCCAAACTTTAGTTTTAGAACGAGTAGCCATTTTAGTTTAAAAAAATTAAATTCTGAAATAGTAAAATAAACCAGTTTAAATTAGAGATAAAAGGATAACTAAAAGGTTCAAGCCAATTAGGCAAAGCCTTTAATTAGAGTTGACCAATTAAGGATAATATATTTTATCCAAAATTTTTGTTTTCCTTATTAATAATTTTCTCTGAAATAATGATCTAAGATTGTTTTTGTACTCTATTAACACCAAAATTTCTTAAATAAGAAGAAATTTTTCATAAGTTGCAACTCAAGAGTCGAGTTGATCATTGATGTTCTAAGCGCGCCTATTCATTGGAAAATTTTCATAAGTCATTAAAATCCGGGACCCCTAAATATTCTCATATTTGACCAAAGGTTGCTGACATGTCTATCTGGTCCAAAGGAACAAGGGCATTAATGTGGAACAAGGATTTCTTCAACTTTATAATTTACCCCTCATTTTGGTCCACACTAATATATATATATATGTAATATATATATATGTATATATATATATGTATATGTATATATATGTAATGTATATATATGTATATATATGTATGTATATGTATATAATATGTATATGTATATATGTGTATTGTATATATGTGTGTAATGTATATGTGTGTATATATATATGTGTATATATATATATTGTGTATATATATATATATGTGTGTATATATAATGTGTATATATATATATGTGTATATATATATATATGTGTATAATATATATATGTGTGTGTATATATATATGTGATGTATATATATATATATGTGTATGTATATATATATATGTGTATGTATATATATATATGTATGTATATATATATATATGTGTATGTATATATATATATATATTGTGTATGTGTATATATATATATATATATGTGTATGTATATATATATATATGTGTATTATATATATATGTGTATGTATATATATATGTGTATGTATATATATATATGTGTATGTATATATATATATATATGTGTATATATGTGTGTATATATATATATATGTGTATATATGTGTATTATATATATATATGTGTATATATATATATATATATATGTATATATATGTGTGTATATATATATGTGTGTGTGTATATATATATATGTGTGTAATATAATATATATGTGTATATATATATGTGTATATATAATATATATGTGTTATATATTATATGTGTATATGTGATAATATATATAGTGTATACGTGTATATATATATGTGTATATGTGTGTATATATATATATGTGTGTATGTGTGTATATATAATATGTGTGTATGTGGTATATATATATGTGTATATATATATATATATATATATATATATATATATATATATATATGTGTGTGTGTATATATATATACTTTGTACATATATAAGCACACCGGACAAAAAATTAGTCACCCCTCTCAGAATGTACCTAATAACGTGTGACGGCGCCTCTGGCCTTGATAACCGCACGAATCCGGCGAGTTTAGTATGCGGAGGTACGCCTGCTGGTTCAAATTCATCGTCACTGGAACGAGAGGGCCCATTCGTGGTACGAAAAAACATCCCCTGAACATCACGGAACCACCTCCAGCCTGAACACACCTTCGACGCATTCAGGATTAAAGGCTTCATTGGACCTGCGATGTACTCGTCGCCTCCCATCATGGAGAACAAACAAAAACGGGACTCATCGGACCAAATTACACGTTTCCAATCTGCCGCAGTCCAGTTTTTGTGCCTCTGAGCCCATTTATAACGTGCCAATTTGTGACTTGCTGTTAACAGCGGCCTCTTCCGTGGTACCCTGCTCCAGATGTCCATCGCATGCAGTTCTCGTCGCAATGTCCGTTCGGAAATTGGTCGCTGGAGAACCTCATTGGTTTATTGGAGCAATTGTTCTCTGGTTTGAAAACGATTTGCAGTTACTAGACGAGAAACATGGCGGCGGCCCCTATTGTCGAGAATTGTTTTCCGGCCACAGTTACGCCGTCGATTGTCAGTTGATTGTGAACTACACCACTCTTTGTAAACTTGCTGGACAGTACGCGTTGACACACCAACAAATTGGGCTACTTCAGACATTTTGTGTCCGTGGGCTCTGCCAAACACGATGGCTCCTTTTTGCCACTGAGTAACGTCTGCCTCACGACCCATTTTGCAGACTATATCCAACACACACTTTGTTCTTCACCACCTCACGAAACAGATCTGATCCTGTGTGCTACGTCACTGCTACTTGTCACTTACCAATGCTTCATCAGCGCCCTCTGTGTGACCTTGAACTTCCTACTATCGGTGCTATTAGGGGTGACTAATTTTTTGTTCGGTGTGCTTATATATGTATATATATATATAATATATATATATATATACAGGGCGTCCCAAAAAAATGTATACACACTTTAACAGCTGATAGCTCAATTGATGTTTCTTTCTTTCCAAGTTAAACCCATTAGAATTAATAATGGCAGTCAGACTAAGCTTTGAACAAAGGAAATTCATTCTAAAATGCTACTGGAAGTGTGAAAACGCAGTTGAAGTGCAAAGACAGTTTAGGAGGGAGTTTCAAACAGATCCACCAACGCGACTTACCATCACTCGAATTAGAGATAAGTTTGAAGCCGATGGAACTGTTCAGAATGTCCACAAGAAGCGTTCCGGAAGACACGGACATCGACAAGCCCCACAAAGCAAGAAAGAGTACTGGAAACGTATCACCAAAGTCCAAGAAAATCTGTGCGGCAAGCGAGTCGTGAGGTAGGAATTTCAGAATCGTCTGTCCAACGCATTTTGAAGCGCTGTCAATGGAAAAGTTACATTCCAAGATTAGTCCATGCTATTAATGAAGATGATCCGGACCGAAGAGTGGAGTATTGCGAGTGGTACTTGGCACGATGTGGATGTGGATTGGACGAAGGGGTTTCGTAGAATACCCTCCGCGTTCACCAGACCTCACACCACTAGACTTTTTTTATGGGGATACTTAAAAGACAAAGTCTACGCTATAAAACCTGCAACAGTCGCTGAATTGAGAGCAGCCATTGAACGAGAATGCACACAAATACCAAACGAAATGTTTCGTGATGTTTGCGATTCCATTGCTTCGCGTTATCAGCAGTGCCTGGACCAGAACGGACGTCAGTTTGAAAACAGGCGTTGACAAAACAATTAAGTAATGTCTGTAGATTCTATAACATTTTGAAAATGAAATGTATTTTAATAAACACTGCCTTTATAATTATTTAGCGTGTATACATTTTTTTGGGACGCCCTGTATATATATATATATATATATATATAAACTGCAAACAACACACAGTATAATTAATGTAAAGAACGACGCTTGTATAGAAGAACGTTCCGTACAAGATGAGGAGGGAGAACGAAGAAAGGAAAAATATGTGCGGCATGCGGGAGGTGCCCCCTCAGGGCATTGGTTTCTGCTCGTATGTAGGAGAATTACGACTTCTAATCAATCGAGGCCCATGGTGTAGGTAGTGCAGGCGTCAGCAACCATTTTGGTGTTGCGTGCCAATTCCATTTTAAAAAAAATAATTTTATGGTCTTGAGTGCCAAGCAACTATAATGCCTAATGTACATAATCTAAAAATATAGGTACGAAAAATGATCAGCCATCGATATGTCCAAAGATACGGTAAATATTCCGTTTGAGATCTTGACACTGCTAAAGATTTGGCATTTTTAGCATTTTAGCATAAAAGGCCTAAAATTAAAGGAGGAAAAGTGCTATTGGCGTTTTAGTAGTATTTTTCCTCTTTTTTTAATCTAAAATTTTAAAAAAAAATTAAATCTTTTCGCGTGCCAAGGATAGATGCCTCGCGTGCCAGGGGTTGCACGCCTGGTGTAGTGGATAGCATATCTTACCTGCA
Organism: Bathynomus jamesi; assembly: GCA_023014485.1. NCBI lineage: Eukaryota > Metazoa > Arthropoda > Malacostraca > Isopoda > Cirolanidae > Bathynomus > Bathynomus jamesi. The sequence goes on along the minus strand of JAJOZX010007421.1, from coordinate 37,261 downwards.
ATCGGAAGATCCCGGGTTCGATTCCCGGGTGGTTACCTCATTTTTCATTTGTTCGTTCTCCCTCCTCATTTTGTGCGGAACGTTCTTCTATACAAGCGTCGTTCTTTACATTAATTATACTGTGTTGTTTGCAGTTAAAATGTATATTATATATATATATAATTATATATATACACAGGGCGTCCCAAAAAAATGTATACACACTTTAACAGCTGATAGCTCAATTGATGTTTCTTTCTTTCCAAGTTAAACCCATTAGAATTAATAATGGCAGTCAGACTAAGCTTTGAACAAAGGAAATTCATTCTAAAATGCTACTGGAAATGTGAAAACGCAGATGAAGTGCAAAGACAGTTTAGGAGGGAGTTTCAAACAGATCCACCAACGCGACTTACCATCACTCGAATTAGAGAAGTTTGAAGCCGATGGAACTGTTCAGAATGTCCACAAGAAGCGTTCCGGAACACCACGGACATCGACAAGCCCCACAAAACAAGAAAGAGTACTGGAAACGTATCACCAAAGTCCAAGAAAATCTGTGCGGCAAGCGAGTCGTGAGGTAGGAATTTCAGAATCGTCTGTCCAACGCATTTTGAAGCGCTGTCAATGGAAAAGTTACATTCCAAGATTAGTCCATGCTATTAATGAAGATGATCCGGACCGAAGAGTGGAGTATTGCGAGTGGTACTTGGCACGATGTGGATGTGGATTGGACGAAGGGGTTTCGTAGAATACCCTCCGCGTTCACCAGACCTCACACCACTAGACTTTTTATGGGGATACTTAAAAGACAAAGTCTACGCTATAAAACCTGCAACAGTCGCTGAATTGAGAGCAGCCATTGAACGAGAATGCACACAAATACCAAACGAAATGTTTCGTGATGTTTGCGATTCCATTGCTTCGCGTTATCAGCAGTGCCTGGACCAGAACGGACGTCAGTTTGAAAACAGGCGTTGACAAAACAATTAAATAATGTCTGTAGATTCTATTACATTTTGAAAATGAAATGTATTTTAATAAACACTGCCTTTATAATTATTTAAAGTGTGTATACATTTTTTTGGGACGCCTGTATATATAGGAAAGAAATAGAAATAAAAATAATAAAGAATTTGTGTGGGTATTTCTTTTTACGCTAATTAAGGAAGAGCATGGCTATGGGTCCAAATTCTCACTTAATCTGTAATTTGTGCAATCTGGTAAAAACGGAAAACTTGGCGATTAGATGTGATTTCTGTCAACGACTGAATGATTTTATCTGCATGAATTGGAATGATAGGGAAATACTGTAACTTGTCTCGAACGCGAAACACGTCGTGGGGATCAAATTTCTATGTGGCGCATGTAAACAGACCGTAAATTCTTTCGCGGTCTTTAAAGAAATGGAGATAGCAGACTCGAAAGTTATTAAAAAGAATGAAATAATGGGGACACATGGGTTCGGAATGGTCACAAAGAAAAACGGGTGGCTGAGAGAGAAGACGAAATAACGAATAACAGCATAATGACAAACAACAATTTAATAACGAATAACAATATAAACAATATTATACGGAAGGAAGACATAGATGAAAGAAAAGAAATAAGTAGAAGTTGCGAAGTAGTCAAACGGTCCAACGAGCGAAATGGTAAAAAGATAATAACTAAAAACGTAGAAAATAAACAGCCAAAGAAAAATAATGATAATGCCAAAATTAAGAACTTTGAAAATAATAAGAAAAGAAGTAGAAGCGTAGAAAATACCGTATGTAAATACTACACGAAAGGGAACTGCAGATATCGGAATTGGCAATGCATATATGCACATCCCACATTAAGCAAAACGCATTACACAAGTGGATATTGCAAATTTGATAAGAAATGCATGTTTCACCATCTTACGGTCTGCAACACTTATGCAAGATATGGGAGTTGCAAATATGGAAAAAAATGCCGATACCACCATCCTCAAAGAAACGCAACGAGTGAACAGAAAAAACGAACAATAAAGAAGTGTGCCAATTTTTTACAGGCAGCCAACACATTTCAGCTGCTAAATACTATCCAGCAATTACAAAATCAGCTGACAAATATAGAAATCCGAGAGCTGGACAGAAGGTACGAACAAAGGCACTTCATGCGTTCTCGGGACAACAGGTACCGACAAAGATAAAAAGAGGTAAATCCTCGGAGGACCACACGGCAACGAAACCGGCACCCCTATTGGAAAACAAATCCGAACCACCTGTATGCGAAAACGAGAAAAAATAAAAATAATCCTAGCCAACATACAGGGCCTTAAATTAAACCATTCCACGAACAAAGTTGTATACCTGAAAGGACTCATGCAAGAAGCCCGAGCAGACTTTGCATGCCTCACGGAAACTCACCTAAAGGACTGCCAGTCGAACTATGAAAATTGTGAGTCCTGTATTGAAAAAAAGAAATACAAATTGACAGCTACAACATTCTCCGAGCCGACAGAAAAGTGAGACGTAAAGGAGGATGTGCGATTTACACACGCGAAAGGCATATGGCAGAAATGACTAAGTACCTCAAACAGCTACGTAGAATGTGTAGCAGCAAAAGCTGAAAAATTAAATATGGTACTAATTGTAATGTACAGACCCCCAAACACGCCAACCTCAAAATTTTCAGATTCCATGACAGAGGTAAGAAACTGGGTAAAGGATCTACACACTCCAACCCCAAATATTTTTCTCTGTGGTGATTTTAATTTCCCATTCATGAAATATAAAAGGATAGGAAAAAATATATGTATACACCAAGACAAGGGGAGGCACACGAGAAGACCAGGAGCAGATAAAAATGCTACTAGCTCAAGCTGATGAATTTATGTTAACGTAAGAAATAACAGAAAACAAGAAAAAAACAACTGCCGAGATTTGGTATTCACAAACAACAGTAATCTAATTGATAATGTAGAAATATCCCCAACTATGATATTGGACCACATCATCATTGAAATAACTAATATAAAGGCAACAAGAAAGGTAAGAACACACACAACAAAGTAAATTTGAAATTTTTAATTTTCACTCCAAAGCTATAAACTGGGAAGATGTTACATCCAGCATGGAAGTAATAGATTGGAAAACCATTTTCGAGGACAAGACAACGGAGATGCTAATGACGTTAGAGAAGACGTTAGAAATTGTGGGAAAACATGTCCCAAAGATTCAACAAAGAGGAAAGAGAAGCAGGTTCGAAAGAAATAAGAGGGCATTGTTTCGAAACAGAAAAAGAGTGACTGCAAAATTAAGTAATTGTAAAAATAACATCAGAAAAACATTACATGATAAACTGCAAAGTATCGATGTTCATACAGAAAATAGAAGCATACAGAAAAGAGACGACGCTATAGAAGCGATAAAGGCTATCTCAAAGTACTTCTATAATTTCGCAAAAGAGAAAGTCGAAAAACCATGCGACTATCGGACCTTTAAAAAATGAGAACAGTGCTTTATCTGATGATCTAACAGAAGTATCTGAAATATTAAGGGCTCAGTATGAATCATCTTTCAGTATCTCAAAAACTGAAAATTGATATGCGATGGAAACGCGTTCTTTGAAGAACCACACGGGGAAAGTATAACGGATTTCGACTTTACGACGGATGATATTACACGAGCCATAGGGAAACTAAAAACACACACAGCGCAGGACCGGATAAATGGAATGCCACACTGATCAAAAACTGCAAGAATGCAATCGCTGAGCCCTATACTGGATATGGAGACGATCACTAGACACGGGAGAAATACCGGGCATCCTGAAGAGCGCAAACATTGTCCCAATATATAAAGGAGGAGATCGATCCGAGGACAAAAACTATAGGCCAGTGTCGCTTACATCTCATCTCACTAAAATATTTGAAAGAATAGTTAGACAGAAAATCTATGACTTTTTGGAAACTCAGAAAAAAATCAATGATAACCAACACGGGTTTCGGTTAGGCAGATCATGCCTATCACAACTAATGGAACACTACAACATTATTGATGCACTTGAAAGTAATGAAAACTATGATGTACTATACACAGACTTTGCTAAAGCGTTCGACAAGTGTGACCATGGAATCATAATACATAAACTGAAATATATAGGAATAACAGGAAAAGTAGGGAAATGGATATATAATTTCCTTAGTGAGCGGAGGCAAGTCGTTACAGTACAAGGAGTATCTTCATCAGAATGAGGTCCTCAGCTCAGTACCACAAGGAACAGTATTAGCTCCACTATTCATAATCATGCTAACTGACATAGATGAGGACGTTACCAGAGACATCACAGTAACATCCTTTGCGGATGCGGATGACACAAAGATCAGTAGAAAAATAAGAAACTCAGAAGACGTAGGATCTCTACAAACCGACAAACAGAATCTACAAGTGGACGGAAAACAACAATATGAAGTTTAACACCGAGAAATTTCAGCTATTACGGTACGGAAAAAGAAAAGACCTAAAATCCATGGAATATTATACCCCAAATGGACAGGAAATTCAGAGAAATTCCAGAGCAAAAGATTTAGGGGTTGTAATGACAAATGATGCGAAATTCGAAACATAAGATAAGATAGCAGTAAACAGAGCAAAGAGAATATAACGGGGCAGATATTGAGAACCTTTAAACGAAGGGATAGGAATATAATGATTCCTCTACTGAAAACCCTGATCATACCCAAATTGGAATACTGCTCGGTCCTAACATCCCCATATAAAAAAGAAGACATTAGACAGCTGGAAGGGATCCAGAGAAGCTTCACAGACAAGATTAATTGGTGCAAAGAAATAAATTACTGGGAAAAGTTACGCGAACTAGACCTATATTTACTGGAAAGGAGGAGAGAGAGAGACACCATTATTTACACTTGGAAAATAATGGAGAAACTAGTCCCTAATCTAAGTAATCTTACTCTGAACCCTATAACTCCCCAAACAACGGTGGAAGGTAGAAACAGTAGACTGTGTCGTAATCCCAAATTGAAGGCGAGACAGGGAACATCCTTAACCCTGAAAGAAAATAGTTTTGTAGTGAGAGGACCAAAACTGTTTAATTAGTTGCGCAAAAAAGACCGAAGAAACACGAAGGGAACTGCAGCGAACATCTTCAAAGAAGAAAATATATATATATATATATATATATATGCTGCAAACCCCACAAGGAAAAAGAAAAACGATTCCAAGGCCTTTCGTGTATTCCCTGACGAGGTGTAGCTTTGAATACACGAAAGGCCTTGGAATCGTTTTTCTTTTTCCTTGTGGTTTGCAGCATTCATTCATTTCACGTGTTTTATTGTGAAATTCATCCCATATATATATATATATATATATATATATAATATATATATATATATATATATATATATATTACCGTATGTGCCCATGTATTGTGTTATATTCCTAACATCTTCATTGTCTATAAATTTGAAACACTAAAAACAAAAAGCTATAGTTAACTATTTAATTGTAATTAATTGTAATACTTTAATAAAATAATGTACTTCAATGAAACTAATTAATTATAATAATTTATAATGTAATTAATGTACTTTAATTAACGATAATAATTTAATATAATGTAATTAATATACTTTAATAAAACTATGGTACTTGTGGGTTGTCTGTCGCCACTTTTTAATATTTTTTTTATTTATTTATTTTTATATATTAAGAGAAGAGGATTCTTTATACTGTACGGCATTGACGATTGGTTAGGTTAAGTCGTGCTAGTTTGGTTAAATACCGTTTTATTTAACCAAACTAGCACGACTTAACCTAACCAATCGTCAATGCCGTACAGTATAAAGAATCCTCTTCTCTTAATATATAAAAATAACTAAATAAAAAAAATATTAAAGTTTTTATTTAACCAAACTAGCACGACTTAACCTAACCAATCGTCAATGCCGTACAGTATAAAGAATCCTCTTTTAATATATAAAAATAAATAAAAAAAAAATTAAAAAGTGGCGACAGATAACCCACAAGTACCAAAACTATAATTAACGATAATAAGCGAATGTGAATTAATTGGTAATTATAATCGTAATAAACCAAAATTACAACATATTCAGTGTACTTGAGATTGTACTCCATGTACGACCCGACATTATGTCGCCATTTAGGAATGTGTACTCGGCGATACTGTTTTTTTTTTTTTAATCACCATTTTTCCGTTGGGATAAATTTTGATGTGCTTTCTACTTTGCCAAATAATTGGTGACTTGCTCTTTTTAAAATTTCTTAATAATTTTTAGATTTAGCTTACTAATGAATCCTGAGAAACGTTTTGCAATGTTCGTATTTCGTATACATTCTCTCCGTTATAAAAGATGAAGTCATGTCTTGCCTAAGCATTTAAATGTAAATCTTAAACCTTTAATTTTTATTCATATGCATATTTTAGTGTAAAGATGCATGGTTCAATTTCCACTTCTAGTTAACTTGGCAGATCATGATAACATCAGATCTGAAAATACACGATTTAATATAAAAATATGGCTTCATCTTCAAATATCTTGTTTATTCGTTTAAACATTACCACAGCTAAAAGGCTTACTTTATTTTCAAATATTGTGCAAAAATAATGCACTCTTCAACATTTAATAATGATGATGATAGTAGAATCGGGGTATATAAACCCAATAATTTCTTCCATGTTCATTCTGATTCAAACTACGAGGCTGAGCATTACCTGCAACATTCAGCAGTAAATTACAGTAAGAAAAGGTCTTTATTTTCTCCTTCGAGCTATGCTCTCTTCCGAAAACTTAGTCATTAAAATCTCCCGATACGTTACAAGAATAATCGTGGGGAACCCTCAGAGAATTTAATAAGCCTCTCAGAATCCTCCGAGCCACTAAAGAAGAACTCTGAGAGTAGTATAGAAGAAACTACTGCAAGTAATAGATCCGTTGCTGCCTCCTAACCAGAACCCCGGTCGACTTCGAACCAACCCAGGCCATAGATGGAGGGGTTAACATATATATATATATATATACACACACATATACAGGGTGTCCCGTAAGTCTGGAACCATAGGGCAAAATGATGATAACGACAATAAAAACGCCGGAAACATTTGGGGACTGTTTGCGAAATGAGCGAGGATGGTAGCGGCTGTGTCATTTTCGGTGGATGTCCTCGGAGGTCCACTGCGTGGTTTATCCCCTATGGATCCCGTTTCCCTGAACTTTGCTACAAGTTTGCCGACACAGCTCTGTTAATTATCTGCGCGCGGTCCGGATGCAATCTGTTAAATTCCTCAGCGATCTCCCTCTGACTCCGATTTCCTACGAGCAGAATTACCTGGATGTGTTCTTCCTTACTCAAAGACATCATGGGCACTTGCATAAACGGAAAAACACGAATCACTTACTTTGCCCTATGGTTCCAGACTTACGGGACACCCTGTGTGTATATATATATATATACAGGGTGTCCCATAAGTCCGGCATCATAGGAGAAATTCATATTTTTGTATTTCAACAAACCATAATTTATGCTCGGGGTGCCAATTTCCCGTCCACCATTCTGTTCAGTGACGAGGCTGTTTTTTGTGGAAATGGTGAGGTAAATCGACAGAACACCCGCTACTGGTCTTAAAACAACCGTCACTGGTATACCTCTTCAAAGAAACAAGGTGCATCTCGGGTGATGGTATGGTGTGGCATTTGGAAGGATCACATCATAGGCCCCCCTTTTTCGATGAACATGTCACTGGAGGCGCCTACCTACGTATGCTCAAGGAAGAAGCATTTCCCAGTGTCTTGAACGAAGAAGAAATTTCCCAACATGGTTCCAGCAAGACGGCGCTCCTGCACATTACAGCACCCAAGTAAGGGAATACCCGTACCAACAATTCCCTGGTCATTGGATAGGACGTCGAGGGCCTGTGGAATGGCCAGCTAGAAGCCCGGATCTCACGCCACTAGATTTTTATCTCTGGGGCCACTTCAAAGCGCTGGTATACGCAGAGAAAATTAGGAGTGTTGAACATTTGCGACAGCGCATTATTGGGGTATGTAACACCATCACTCCTGACATCACTCACCGTGTGCTTGCTGACTGGGTATCACGTCTGAATTTGTATATTGAAAACAATGGTGGACATATTGAGCACGTTCTGTAAATAAAAGCTTTTGTTTTGCTTTTTTATTTTTCCTATGATGCCGGACTTATGGGACACCCTGTGTGTATATATATATAGGGTGTTCCGTAAGTCTGGAACCATAAGGTAAAATAAAAACGGCAAGAAAAACGCCGGAGACACTTTTGGGGACTGAAAAGAGCGAGGATGGTAGTGGCTGTGTCATCGTCGGTGGATGTCCTCGGAGGTCCACTGCGAGGTTTATCTCCTATGGAACCCGTTTCCCTGAACTTTGCTACAAGTTTGCCGACACAGCATAAACGGAAAAACATGAATTACTTATTTTACCCTATGGTTCCAGACTTACGAGACACCCTAAATATATATATATATATATATATATATATATATATATATATATATATATATAAACACACACATACATATACACACACATATACACACATATATAATATTATATATATATATACATATATATATATACACACACCCTCGATTAGGTACTCAGGCTTGCCGGGCCGATGGGGCTCGCACACCTCGTGGGTTGTTGGGGTTTCCTTCAACTCCTCGCGGGGTGTGGGCAGAGTGTTACCTAGTTGCGGTTTTGTTTTTCCTTCGCTTCTTTTCCCGTATCTTACGGAATCGGTCTTCTCTTGACTCGGTCTTGGGCCTCTGTCAATTGTAGTATTTCCCGTCCCCGTTTGTTTTTGCCGGCAGTCTTGGGGTCATCGGGTGCGCCCGCTTGGGGGCATCGCTCCGTGGCTGAGCAGTGCTCTGGGGATTCTATGGCGCCCAGACCGCTGCTGCATCTGGATTGGGTTTTTGCTAGGCCCTTAACGGACAAAACTCCAGGAGAGCTAATCTGCTGTTTTTAAAAAGACAGTTAGGTTGGGGGGGGGGGGCTACCCGGGACGTTGGGCCTGCGCCTTGAAGGATGCAGTGGCGGATTGGTTCACTGCCTTGGGTCCGAGGTTGTCTTCCTTATAATTATATTGTTTATGGATAAAATTTCTCAAACTTAATCCTCTCCCGTTAACGACTCTGGCCCGTCCTTGGATTTGAATAAGACTACTACTACTGGTCGATCAGCGGCCTCTGCCTCCGCTGGATTGACCTCAAAGCCGTATGGCCCCCTCCCGTCCTCTGCGGCGTCTGGCTCTCGTGGCCGGGTTCGTGGTGGCCGTGGGGCGGGGTCTTCGCGGCCCTCGTTCTCTCGCCCACTCTCGGTTACCGTCACACATGGACCTGTCTCTGCTGGTAATTTCTGTCCGGTGGATAGGTTCCTTGTTCTCGCCCTTCCGCTCGCTCCCTTCCGGGCAACTCGGAACGGGTGTTTCAGCGTCTTTAGACGGCGGGGGTTCCCTGCCGTTATGATATCCGCCCTCTGAAGGATGGGTCTCTTCTTTTGAAGTCCCGTTCTTCGGGGGTGACAGTCCCTTCTACAGTTGCAGGATGTTCTGTGACTCCCCATCCGCAACTGAATAGCTGTTAGGGCACCATTTTCGCTTCCCGTCTGCTGTCAATCCCGTTGGCGAGTTGCAGGAGGATCTTGCCTCCCAGGGGGTCACGAAGGTCTTCCACTTTTCGTCGCGTCGGGATGGTGCTCTTACCTCGTCCGCTCCTGACCTTTGACTCCCTTGTGCCTCCGGCCCAGGTGTTCTGGGGCATGAGTGATCGACGGCCGTGCGAGTTTTCAGTGCGGCCGTATGTGCCTGACCCGGTTCGCTGCTTTGGCTGCAACCGGTTCGGCCATGTTAGCTCTGCGTGCCGAAGTGAGGGTAAGCTGTGTGTCCGCAGCGGTGGGCCTGCGCACCCTCCCCCATGCACGAAGCCCCCGCGGTGCTCGAACTGCTTGGGGGCCCACCCTTCCTCCTCTCGGGACTATCCCGTTTTCAAGTTTGAATTCGAGGTGCGGTCCTTAAGGACTACCGAATTCCTTAGTGCGCGGGAGGCACGCGATAGGGTCCGTGACCGGGGTTGTCCTATGCTGCGGCTCTTGGCTCCGGCAGGTCCTCGGGACCCTCCCGTGCTACTCCGGCGCCTACCGGAGTGGTGCCCCCCCTGGAAGTTCCGGGGGTTGGTGGTCCTCCTGGCGACGCGGGACCTTCTTATCCCCCTGCCTCACTTTCAGTCACCACGTCTGATTCCCTGCCTACAAGTGCCCCTTCCCTCTCTCCGGCCTTGGGGTCTGGATCGTTGCCTACTGTCTCTCGGGTGGGGAAGGTGATGCCCCAAAGGGAAGGAGGAAGCGTCACCATGGTCAGAGTCCTCCAGACCCGTTCATGATCACTGCTCGCCCTGCTTCCCCTTCCTCACCGGAGAGAAAGCGGCGCGCCGCTCCTAATCCGCTCGGGACTCCCTCCCCTCTACGGAGGGCTGGTGGGGCGTCACCTCCCGGTGCGCCAACTAGTAACCGGGTGTGGGTTGAAGTACACCGCCCCATGACACCCTCGATTACTGACTCGGTTCCCACGGTGGACCCGGTCGAGAGGGACCTGGCCCTTAATCATAGTCTCTCTCCATTTGGCTCCTGCTGAGAGTGGTCATGTCTCTCTCCTGGATCGACCTTTCCCACCTATGGTGGATCTTTCCTCCCCCACCCCGTCAGCACTTGTCTGGTGTGACGAGCCCTCGAACATCTGGTTCTCCCTGCCCCACCTCTGGTGGGGAGTCGGGGGTTTCGGCTGGGCCCTTCTCGTCTCCTCCTCTGAACTCCCTGTTCCACTTTCCCACCCTCGTTCTACTACGGGTGAAGCAGCTGCGGAGTCTGTAGCCTCCCGTAATCGGGATCCTCGTCTCCGGGGCTTGCCCTCTGTGGCCCCTACTCTCGCCGTTTGGGGTGAGTAGGGGAAGCCGATTGCATCCCTGGTTACGGACCGTTGAGTTTGCTGCTCAGCTTGGTCCGTGGCTATTTCTCCGTTTTCTCTGCCTCTTCCCCTTACAGTTCCATTTTGCATTGGAACTGTTGGGGGCTTTTAGCTAACTGGGAGAACCTTGCCTCTTTGCGTTTGTCTCCAGGAGATTATCCTGGCTGCGGGGGGCTCCCTCGTCTCTCGGGCTACGTTGGTTTCCTTTGCACCCCGGATGAGCACACGCCGGCGGGGTGCGGCGATTTATGTACATCATCATTACCCTTGCGAGGTGTGCCTCTTCGTACTTCCTTGCAGGCTGTGGCTGTGCGGCTATTTTTAGATCGCCAGTACACTGCCTGCTCGATTTATATTCCTCCTCATGACCCTCCTCCTCGCGACGCGGTTCGCGAGTTAGTGTTGCAACTGCCTCGAACGTTTCTCCTCGGGGATTTTAACAGTCGCGACCCGGCTTGGGGAGATGTCCGGTCGACTAACGTTGCTGGTATGTTGCTCTCCTTAATGGAGGAACTTTCCTTAGCGTGCCTCAATTCCGGTGAACCTACCTATTTCCACGAACCCACGGGTTCATCTACCTGTATTGATCTCTCCTTGGTGTCCCTCGATGCCTTACTCGATTTTTCGTGGAAGGTGTTGGGGGACTCTTATGGCAGTGATCATTACCCAGTCTGTCTTGAGCCGGTCGGACCGCAGCCGGATGTCTCGTCTCGACCGAGGTGGTGCCTGGTGCGGGCTGACTGGGCATCCCTCAGAGCTCGTTCCGTCATTGCCCGTTCGGTGTTGAGCTTTGGCTCTGTGGATGAGAGCTTGGAGTTCTTCGAGCGGGTGGTGGTGGGCGTCGCGGAGGACTGTATTCCTCGATCTTCCAGTAACCCGCGGACCCATAGCGTCCCGTGGTGGACTCCAGCATGTCACCAGGCGGTGTGTGAGAGGAAGAGGGCGCCGCTTCCACCGCACCCGACGCGCGGACCACTTCTTTGAGATGCGGCGGGCGAAGGCTTTCGCCCGCCGGACTCTCAAATTGGCCCGTCGGGCCTCTTGGCGTGCTTGTGTGTCTGGCATTTCCTCGTCTACCCCTTCTGCTGCTGTGTGGTGGAAGGTACGTAGTATCGAGGGGACGCCGTCCCTGCTAGTCGCCCTGTCCTTCGGGACGGGGACGGCTTCCTTTCGGATCCTGCTGCTGTGGCCGATCGGTGCTTTTGCTGCGGTTTCCCGTTCGCCTTCAGCTGCGGATCGTCCTTTGTCGGATGTTACGTTCCCGCCGCCTGGGAATGAGCCCTATAACCGTCTCTTTACGATGCGGAACTTCGGGCTGCCTTGGCAACCCGGCGTTCTTCCGCCCCTGGCCCTGATGACATTCCGTATGACTTTATTTGGAATCTGCACCCGATGGCCCTACACTTCTTGCTGGATCTTTTCAACCGGGTGTGGGTTGAGGGGTCGTTCCCTTCCCGTTGGAGGGAGGCGATTGTGGTCACGATACCTAAGCCGGGGAAGGATCCGGCGGAGGTGGCGGGCTATCGGCCTATTGCTTGACGAGCTGCTTATGCAAGCTCCTTCAAAAGATGGTGGCCGTCCGACTTTCTTTACACTGGAGTCGCTTGGGTTATACCTAGTGATGTTAAAAAACCGTTTTTTATGTGGTTTTTTTTTTTTTTTTTTTTTTTTTTTTTTTACCAATTTAATTATAAGGTATACTTTTGCAATGATATATATAAAAATAAATAAATAATAAAATAGGCCATATGGTACCAGTATAGAATGTCCTTTTCAGCCTATTTACAGAAAAAACTGGCCTCTTTCTTGCACTGAAAGCAGTGGCGGTTCCTCATATGGGCAATATGGGCAGCCGCACAGGGCGGCATTTGTGGAGGGGCGGCATGAGCGCCTGCAAAAAAAATAAAAATAAAAATAAATAAAGAAATAAATAAAAATAAAAAATAAAATAAAATAAATAATAAAAGATCAATGACTTTGCATCAAGGAAGGTAAGAAGAGTCAGGCTTTAGATGGCAGTTGTGCTGTGGTGCAATTTATTTTGTTTCTTGTTCAAAGTGTAGCATAATAATTACCCTCTCTTAAGTGTCTTATTCTATTTGTGATAGAGCATTTGTACAATTTAGAAATTTGATTCTCTAGTTTATTTATGGCAGTTGTGCAATTTAATTTGTATTTTTCCTGTTCATAGTATCATATTACATTCTCTTAAGTGAGTTATTCTATTTACGTGATGAAGGATTTGTAAAATTCAGAAATTTGAGTCTTTGTTTTGGTTCTGAAGTTCCAACAATTAGTCCAATAAAAAGTTATTTTGTGAAAGAGTTATGTCTGTCCTTTATTTTGGGGGGATTCGAATGTGTGTGTGTTGGCGAACAGGGGGGGGGCGCTGAAGGTGAGGTTCGCCCAGGGCGTCATGTAAGCTAGGACCGCCACTGACTGAAAGTCTCGTATCTTGAGATCCGTTAAACTTGCGAGAACACTGGCTGGGAGCTGACTGCCCATTGTCCAACCTTTCCAGGACTCTCCCATCCATGCCTCGGATTTTGAATCTCCCACTTAACTATCCTTTAGACCCGCGATGACATATTCCCCCCCGAGACCATCCATATATATACATACACATACACCCATATACATATATACCAATATATACATAAATACTTATATACACATATTTATATCTATTATATACCTCATACACACGCATACATCCAGAATTCCAGATACATACGCATGCATACTCACATATATACCTACACAAACTCATACACCTCTATTTCGCCCTTTCATTACCTCCGAGATCATTTAGCACATACAATAATATCCATACAGCCAAAAGAAACTGATTAAGCACAGACAGAGCAGCAAAGCTAGTATTTATATCCCAAAATGGAAAATTCCAAGAAAGTGAAGTAAAACATGGTGCTACATTGGTTTCATCAACATCCAAATCTGCAATAAGTACCAGTACCTGTGATATTGAAACTATATGCTCTAATCAATCTAGTGATAATGATTCTTCAATGGAAATAGAATCAGATAATGAAAGTTAAACAGCATTAGATTAATACGAAGGTTAAAGAAGAGATGAATATTTTATTTTTTTATTTTTCTATTTGGAATATATATATATACACACTGGTATTCTTGCCAATCACAATTATATATATTGTTTTATACCAGTATTATGTATTTTTTATTATGTATATTATACCAGTACCTGTGATATTGAAACTAGCATATATGCTCTTCCCAATCTAGTGATGATTCTTCCATGGAAATGAAGGTTAAACAACATTAGGTTAACAAAAAGGTTCAAAAAAAGGTGAATATTTTTTTTTTTCTATCTGGAATATATACACTGGTACTCTTGCCAATCACAATTATGTATATATTGTTTGAAACGAGGAAGAATGTTTTATGTTCTAGTTAAAAAATATATACATATAAAAAATGAGGGTTTGTTTTTCCTTTCTATTATATACTTTTTGCGTGATTCAGTTTTTCTAAAAGATGACTATATACTAGGTATAACCGTATAAGCATGGTAGTATAGTAAATTATAGGTAATACTAATATACTTATTAGATTAAAGGAAGAAAAATATGGAATAAGTTTAAAACAATAAAAAACAAAAAAAAACAGACCATCTTCGTTTTAAACAAAATGACAAAAAAAAACGACAATAAAAACGACTCGCATAACTAGTTATACCCCCAACCCAGTATGGCTTTCGTCGATTTCGGGGTACTCTGGACCCCCTTCTCCTCCTTTGTCATGATGTACAGGAGGCCTTTTCCCGCCGGAATCTTGTTCTGGCCGTCTTTTTCGATGTCCAAAAGGCCTATGACACGACCCGTCGGGGAGTTGTCATGGACCGTTTGAAGTCTCTTGGTTTTGTGGGCTTTTTGCCCACATTTCTTCGTAGCTTCCTCTGCCGTCGCACTTTCCGCGTCCGTAATGGGGCGGCCCTATCTGACCTGTATGTTCAGGAGGACGGAGGCCCCAGGGGTGTGTCTTGAGCGTCTCCTGCTTCAATCTGGTCAAGCCTGCGCTACCAGGAGCCCTTCCGCCCTCGGTGCACTGTTCCATCTATACCGACGATCTGGCTGTCTATGCCGCGGGGACGAGTCCCCCCCTCGTGGAGAGGCAAGTCCAACTCGCGGTCAAGCGGGTTGAACACGGCGTCGTCGGTGGGCCTTACGCTGTCTTCCCCGAAGACTTCGTGTGTGGCCTTCCTTCCGTCGAGGAGACGAGGACCCGGCGCCGTCCCGGCCTTTAATCTTACACTCGGGGGGTCAGCCTCTGGCCCTCGTTCAATCAGTACGTTTCCTGGGTATGGTTTTCGACAGCCGTTTGAGCTGGGTTCCCCACCTTCGCCGCTGCACGAGTCTGCAAGACGTACCCTGGATTTGCTGGGACATCTGTCGCATACTACATGGGGCGCGGATAGGCGGACACTCCTCCGTTTGTACGTGTCCCTGGTACAGTCAAAATTAGACTATGGGAGTGTGGTGTATGGCTCCGCCTCCCATACGGCCCTTCAGATACTGGATCCGGTCCTCTCTAGAGGACTGCGCATGTCATCTGGCGCCTTCCGCTCCTCTCCGGTTGATAGTCTGCAGATCAAGTGCGACATCCCTCCCTTGGAGGATCGGAGGTCGTTCCTCATTGCCAAGCACTACCTCCGGATTCTCCGTCTTCCCAACTCTCCTCTGTTCCAGGTGGTTGAGAGGGCGTTCTGCCGGGATGGGGGTTGGTATTTCACCGACACGGGTGATCTCCCTCCTCGATGGTATGGGCACTCCTCCTCCATTCCTTATACCGGTCTCTTTCAGGGGTGTTGCACCTTGGGAGAGCACCCCTGTTGCGAGCTGTAGGGCGTTGCGCCCGGTTCGCAGGGCCGATTCTGACTCTGCCTTGCTTCGGTCTCTGTTCTTTCAGCATGCAGCGTGTCACTCGGCATGTGTTGCGGTCTTCACAGATGGCTCGAGGTCATCGGGGCCTTTCGGGGGGCGTTGGGGCTAAGGCTGTTCCCCAGTCGTCTGCCCTTGCTCCCCGATGTACCCGTCTCCCTGATGAGGCTTCCGTTTTCACGGCGGAGCTCTATGCCATTCTGCGCGCTCTGGAGGTGGTGCAGGAGCATCCGGATGGGTCATTTGTCATCTATTCGGATTCCCGCAGTGCCCTGGATGGCCTGGAGTGTTTTGACCCTGTCCACCCACTGGTCCGACGAATCCAGCTACTGTGTCATATCCTTGTCGCTTTGGGTGGCAAGGAGGTGGTATTTTGCTGGGTCCCTGCACATGTTAACGTGGCTGGAAATGAGGTTGCCGATCGAGCTGCCCGTTCCGCGTGCCGACTACAGGTTTCACCCGTGTCCCTTCCCTTTTCCGATTATATCCCTGGCTTCCGTAAGTTTTTGCGCTCCCGGTAGCAGAGTCGCTGGGATGGCGCTACAAATAAACTCTGCAAGATTAAACCCAAATTGGGATGTTAGGCCTCTTCCTTCCATCTGTCGCGCCATGAGGTGGCTCTGGCCCGCCTCGGTATTGGCCACACCCACCTGACCCATGGCTATTTGATGGCCGGGAATCGGGTGCCCCAATGTCCCAATTGTAACGTCTCACTTACAGTTGCCCACCTCCTGGTGAAGTGTCCGCTTTACTCTGCGCTGCGCGCAAAGTATTTTCACTTTTTGGAAAGCGTCGGGCCTTGTGATAGGCTTGGCGCTATTCTATCTGAAGGTCCCTACTTTTTGGTAACCGGGTTGTTCTCCTTCCTCTTTCGCTCCCGACTTCTTTACCGGCTGACTCCGCTATGATCTTTCTGCTTTTTTTTTTTTCTTCCTCTCCTCGTCTTCGTCCTGTGTTCGCTCTGCTATCGACCTTTCTTTTGGTGGCCATGAGCGGTCATACTTTGAAACAAAAAAAAAAAATTATATATATATATATATACAGTGTGGGCCGTAAGTTTCCATACATAGGAAAAATAAACATTTTTTTTATGGACAACCATTTTTATTTATATAATAGGCTCTACTCTTGGTTGCCATTGTTTTGAAAACACATTTCAATACGTGTTCCCCACTGTGATGAACACGCATTAGCACAGTTGACGTTATGCTTGTAATGGCGTTGGTGATACGTTCCTTTAGATGATTTATGTCTCGTATCTTTTCCTGATACACCATGGCCTTCAAGTGCCCCCAAAGATAGAAATCAAGCGGGGTGAGATCTGGGGATCTGGGAGGCCACTCCACAGGACCACGCC
>JAJOZX010007421.1:5000-17500 GCA_023014485.1 Bathynomus jamesi | reverse complement strand
CCATCGAGGAGGGAGGTCACCGTGTCGGTGAAATACCAACCCCCATCCCGGCAGAACGCCCTTCTCCACCACCTGGAACAGAGGAGAGGTAGGAAGACTGAGGATCCGGAGATAGTGCTTAGCAATGAGGAACGACCTCCGATCCCCCAAGGGAGGGATGTCGCACTCAACCTGCAGACTATCAACCGGAGAGGAGCGGAAGGCGCCAGATGACATGCGCAGTCCTCTAGAGAGGACAGGGTCCAGTATCCGAAGGGCCGTACGGGAGGCGGAGCCATACACCACACTCCCATAATCTAATTTTGACTGTACCAGGGACACGTACAAACGGAGGAGTGTCCGCCTATCCGCGCCCCATGTAGTATGCGACAGATGTCCCAGCAAATCCAGGGTACGTCTTGCAGACTCGCGCAGCCGGCGAAGGTGAGGAACCCAGCTCAAACGGCTGTCGAAAACCATACCCAAGAAACGCACTGACTGAACGAGGGCCAGAGGCTGACCCCCGAGCATAAGATTAAAGGTCGGGACGGCGCCGGATCCCCGTCTCCTCGGCGGAAGGAAGGCCACACACGAAGTCTTCGGGGAAGACAGCGTAAGGCCCACCGACGACGCCCAGCGTTCAACCCGATTGACCGCGAGTTGGACTTGCCTCTCCACGAGGGGGGACTCGTCCCCGCGGCATAGACAGCCAGATCGTCGGCATAGATGGAACATCGCACCGAGGGCGGAAGGGCTCCGGGTAGCGCAGACATGACCAGATTGAAGCAGGAGACGCTCAAGACACACCCCTGGGGCACCCCCTCCTCCTGACCATACAGGTCAGATAGGGCCGCCCCATTAAGGACGCGGTAAGTGCGACGGCAGAGGAAGTTACGAAGAAATGTGGGCAAAAAGCCCACAAAACCAAGAGACTTCAAACGGTCCATGACAACTCCCCGACGGGTCGTGTCATAGGCCTTTTGGACATCAAAAAAGACGGCCAGAACAAGATTCCGGCGGGAAAAGGCCTCCCGTACATCATGACCAAGGAGGAGAAGGGAGTCCAGAGTACCCTGAAATCGACGTAAGCCATACTGGGTCGGGGGGTATAACCCAAGCGACTCCAGTGTAAAGGAAAGTCGGACGGCCACCATCTTTTCAAGGAGCTTGCATAAGCAGCTCGTCAAGGCAATAGGCCGATAGCCCGCCACCTCCGCCGGATCCTTCCCCGGCTTAGGTATCGGGACCGCAATCGCCTCCCTCCAACGGGAAGGGAACGACCCCTCAACCCACACCCGGTTGAAAAGATCCAGCAAGAAGTGTAGGGCCATCGGGTGCAGATTCCAAAGAAAGTCATACGGAATGTCATCAGGGCTAGGGGCGGAAGAACAACGGGTTGCCAAGGCAGCCCGAAGTTCCCGCATCGTAAAGAGATGGTTATAGGGCTCGTTCCCAGGCGGCGGGAACGTAACATTCGACAAAGGACAATCCGCAGCTGAAGGCGAACAGGAAACCGCAGCAAAAGCCCCAGCCAGCCGATCGGCCACAGCAGCAGGATCCGAAAGGAAGCCGTCCCCGTTCCGAAGGACAGGGCGACTAGCAGGGACCGGCTTCCCCTCGATACTACGTACCTTCTGCCACACAGCAGCAGAAGGGGTAGACGAGGAAATGCCGGACAAAAAGCACGCCAAGAGGCCCGACGGTCCAACTTGAGAGTCCGGCGGGCGAAAGCCTTCGCCCGCCGCATCTCAATCAAGTGGTCCGCGCGCCGGGTGCGGTGGAAGCGGCGCGTTGCCCTCTTCCTCACACACACCGCCTGGTGACATGCTGGAGTCCACCACGGGACGCTGTGGGTCCGCGGGTTACCGGAAGATCGAGGAATACAGTTCTCCGCGACGCTCATCACCACCCGCTCGAAGAACTCCAAGCTCTCATCCACAGAGCCAAAGCTCAACACCGAACGGGCAATGACGGAACGAGCTCTGAAGGATGGCCAGTCAGCCCGCGCAAGGCACCACCTCGGTCGAGACGAGACACCCGGCTGCGGTCCGACCGGCTCAAGACAGACTGGGTAATGATCACTGCCATAAGAGTCCCCCAACACCTTCCACGAAAAATCGAGTAAGGCATCGAGGGACAACAAGATCAATACAGGTAAATGAACCCGTGGGTTCGTGGAAATAGGTAGGTTCACCGGAATTGAGGCACGCAAAGGAAAGTTCCTCCATTAAGGAGAACAACATACCAGCAACATTAGTCGACCCGACATCTCCCCAAGCCGGGTCGCGACTGTTAAAGTCCCCGAGGAGGAGAAACGGTCGAGGTAGTTGCAACACCAACTCGTGAACCGCGTCGCGAGGAGGGTCATGAGGAGGAATATAAATCGAACAGGCAGTGTACTGGCGATCTAAAAATAGCCGCACAGCCACAGCCTGCAAGGAAGTGCGAAGAGGCACACCTCGCGGTGGTAACGAATGATGCACATAAATCGCCGCACCCCGCCGGCGTGGGTGCTCATCCGGGGTGCAAGGGAAACCAACATAGCCAGAGACACGAGGGAGTCCCTGCGCAGACAGGATAGTCTCCTGGAGACACACAGGAAGGCCGCTCGCTCTTCAGCAGGGAGGCAAGGTTCTCCCAGTTAGGTAAAAGCCCCCTACAGTTCCAATGCAAAATGGAACTGTAAGGGGGAAGTGGCATTATAAGAGGCAGAGAAAACAGAAATAGCCACGGACCAAGCTGAGCAGCAAACTGAACGGTCCGCAACCAGGGACGGAATCGGCTTCCCCGACTCACCCCGAACGGGGGAGGTAGGGGCCACCGACCCCGCAGCTGCTTCACCCGTAGTAGAACGAGAGGTGGAGAGTGGAAGAGGGAGTTCAGAGGGGGGGCTCCCCTGGGGGGAGGGGAGACGACGAGACGGGCCCAGCCGAAACCCCCGACTCCCCACCAGAGGGGGGGCTGGGGAGAACCAGATGTTCGAGGGCTCGTCAAACCAGACAAGTATTGACGGGGGGGGGGGGGAGGAAAGGTCCACGACAGGTGGGAGAGGTAGATCCAGGAGAGAGACCCGACCACTTTCAGCAGGAGCCGAAGGGAAAGAGACTCCATGAAGAAGGGCCAGGCTCCTCTCGACCGGGTTCACCATGGGAACAGAGTCAGTAATCGAGAGTGTCATGGGGCGGTGTACCTCAACCGACACCCGGACACTGGTCGGGGCACCGGGAGTGACGCCTCACCAGCCCTCCGTATAGGGGGGGGGGGTCCCGAGCGGATCAGGAGCGGCGCGCCGCTTCTCTTCCGGTGAAGAAGGGGAAGCAGGGCGAGCAGCGGTCATGATCGGGTCTGGAGGACTCCGACCACGGTGACGCTTCCTCCTCCTTCGGGGCATCACCTTTCCCACCCGAGAGACGAGTAGGCAAGGATCCAGACCCTAAGGCCGGAGATGGAGAAGGGGCACTTGTAGGCAGGGAATCAGATGGGATGTCTGAAAGTGAGGCAGAGGAACGAGAAGGACCCGCGGCGCTAGGACCACCACCAACCCCCGGAACTTCCAGGGGGGGGGCACCACTCCGGTAGACGCCGGGGTAGCAGGGGAGGGGCCCGAGGACCCGCCAGGGCCAAGAGCCGCAGCATAGGACAACCCCCGCCGCGGCTCCCGGTCACGGACCCTATCGCGCGCCTCTCGCGCACTAAGGAATTCGGACGAAAGCGGGGCAGTCCCGAGTTGAGGAAGGGTGGGCCCCCAAGCAGTTCGAGCACCGCGGGGGCTTCGTGCATGGGGTAGGGTGCGCAGGCCCACCGCAGCGGACACATAGCTTACCCTCACGGCGGCACGCAGAGCTAACATGGCCGAACCGGTTGCAGCCAAAGCAGCGAACCGGGTCAGGCACATATGGTCGCACCGAAAACTCTCACGACCGGCGATCAACCACGCCCTTGAACACCTGGGCCGGAGGCACAAGGGAGTCAAAGGTCAGGAGCAGATGAGCGGACGGGGTAAGAGCACCATCCCGGCGCGACGAAAAGCGGAAGACCTTCGTTACCCCTGGGGGGCAAGATCCTCTTGCAACTCGCCAACCGGGATTGACAGCAGACGGGAAGCGAAAATGGTGCCCTGACAGCTATTCAAATGCGGATGGGGAGTCACAGAAACTCTGCAACCGAAGACATCCTGCAACTGTAGAAGGGACTCAGTCACCCCCGAAGAACGGGACTTCAAAAGAAGAGAGCCATCCTTCAGAGGGCGGATATCATAACGACAGGGAACCCCCACCGTCTTAAGGCGCTGAAACACCCGTTCCGAGTTGCCCGGAAGGGAGCCAGCGGAAGGGCGGAGAACAAGGAACCTGTCCACCGGACAGAAATTGACAGCCGGGACAGGTCCATGTGTAACGGTAACCGAGAGTGGGCGAGAGAACAAGGGCCGCGAAGACCCCACCCCACGGCCACCACGAGTCCGGCCACAAGAGCCAGACGCCGCAGAGGACGAGAGGGGGCCATACGGCTTGAAGGTCAATCCAGCGGAGGCAGAGGCCGCTGAACGACCAGAAGTAGTAGTCTTATCCAAATCCAAGGGCGGGCCAGAGTCGTCAACAGGAGGGGATTGAAGTTTAGAAATTAAACCCATAAACAATAGCTTTACAAAAAAGACAGCCTCGGACCCAAGGCAATGCACCATCCGCCGCTGCATCCTTCAAGGCGGAGGCCCAACGTCCCGGGTAGCCCGCCCCCCAACCTGACTGTCGTTTTAAAAACAGCAGATTGGCACTACGGAGATTTGTCCGTTAAGGGCCAAGCAAAGACCCAATCCAGACGCAGCAGCGGTCCGGGCGCCCGTAGTCCCCAGAGCAAGGCTCAGCCACGGAGCGATGCCCCCCGGCGGGTGCACCCGATGACCCCAAGATTGCAAAATACAAACAGGGGGGGGGATACTACAATTAACAGAGGCACAAGACCGAGTCAAGACAAAAGAAATTCCGGGAGAGACGGAAAAAAAAGGGGGAGCAAAAAGAAGGGGAAAAAAAAAAAAAAAACGCAACTAGGTCTCTTCGCCCACACCCCGCGAGGAGTTGAGAAAACCCCAACAACCCACGAGGTGTACGAGCCCCCTCGGCCCGGCAAGCCGGAGTACCTAATCGAGGGGGATATATATATATATATATACTGTATATATACCGGGTGTCCGAGAATTATCTGTACAATTTTTGGCTGTTATTAAAAGTCAACCATGAAGTGTAGAAATTCCAGTGTTGTCCCATTTTACAGAGAATCTCATTAAGTTTTTTCTGATACCACGTTTTGACAAGTTTTTTAGAAATGTACGCGGGTGACAGACATTGATGATTTAAAAGCAAGAATCACAGCTGTTATTGTGCGAATTGATGTGGATATGCTGCAGCGTACATGGCAACATTTGGAGTATCGATTGGATGTTTTGCGAATCACTAATGGTGCACATATCGAATGTTTGTAACAACGTTACTTTAATAAAAGAAACTTTGAAAATACAGATTCTAAATAATCTTGTTAAGAATTTTACGTATGTTATCAAGAATTATTTAAAAGATAAAATTGTACAGATAATGTTCGGACACACTGGAATTTCTAAAAAACTTGTCAAAACTTGGTATCAGAAAAAACTTAATGAGATTCTCTGTAAATGGGACAACACTGGAATTTCTACACTTCATGGTTGACTTAATAACAGCCAAAAATTGTACAGATAATTCTCGGACACCCTGTATATATATATATATATATATATATATATATATATTAGGGTGTGTCAATTTTGGGCGTGAAATGGCTAAATTGAAAATCATGTGATTTGGTAGCAATTTAATGTAATCATTTGGCATACAAAATAATATCCTTGCTTCAAAAACAATAAAAAATAACTCCTACCTACATCAATTTTAATTCAAAAATTCCATTTTTTCGTAAATTCGTAACAAAATAACAAATGTGCGCAAACATCCTGTCAACATTTAAAGTGGCAATAAGATATCATTCAGAGTCTTTATTTGAAAGTAACCAATGCAGTCATGTCCTTTTTGCTGCGGTTCCTTGACATCAGCATTCGGCTTGCTACTTGCGCTTTGACGTAGCCTTCTCGCCTCTCGTGACTGTAAACTTGACTAGCTGTTTCTGTGACCATTTTCACACATCTCTCCACACTGAGTGTAAGAAGGCCACTTTGGCACTTGCATTGGGGCCTCTTTAAGTTGTGTTAAATCTTTGTTTGTTATACATGTTGTCAGTGGTGGCTCCAAAACTTCCGAATTCAAGTTAACTAATTCTGACAATTTCGTGGCATTGACGTTTATCGGAGGTACCTTCCTTGTCTGAACAGAGCAGTCTCCCAGTTGGTCATCATCTAGTGATGTTCCTCTAAGCTTTAGAATGATTTCCACAGCCTCAGTTCGCTCTTTGGTACAATGGCTGCAGAGTATTGCTTGCAAAACTGCCTCTGGCCTAGCATACCAAGCGGACCTTCTCACCACAGGTAACACGATGTCGACCACTACTTTCCTTTGGGTTCTCAGTAGCTGTAATTGAAACAAGGTGTGGTTGGGCCCCTCCATCCACATTGGATTAAGTTTTACATTGAACCAGTGAGGAAGATAAAACCCAATAATAAATTCAACAATCAACATCAAATTCTGTAGCATTTTGCCCTTCAGTGCATGTTTGGAAACCCAAATCCTGCAGAAACGAATCGCTGTAGTTAACCAACGACTGTGACTTAGGGTCCAATCTCCAAGAGAGACAGATTTTGAGGCAACTCTCCTGATCTGATTGCTTGAACAATACGATAAGCGTAAGATTGATCCGTGCTGAGGTCTTTGATAACTTCTTCAGACAACACTGGAAGGGGAGGGCCTACTTCGACCTTTTGAAATTTTGTATTTATTTCTAATTCCGTTGCTTCATCTAGTATGTTGCCAAGGGGGCCTGACCACTTGTTGTTGCTCTTTGTAGGACCATCAAGTTCCTGGATGAGACGACGAAGAGGTAGTTCCCCTGTGTGCAAATCACATACAATCCAAACAAGCCTTCTTCAAAGTTTTTTCTCTAAATGCGTCATAACACCGCCCTGCCATCCAGTGTTCACTGCAGTTGAGTTTCCACCAACGGCCTGCAGTGAACTGTCAAGTCTTCTTTCTTGAAGCCAACATATTATTTGATCAGCAATTGCCTCTGCATGTTTCTTGCCTTCTACTTCTGCTTCTGCTTCAGGAACAAAGTGAAACAAATAGCAGCCACCAGGTTCGGAACACACAGAGTAGTATTCTTCTTTGATGAGACCGGGAAACTTTCTGTCCATTCCCTCTACCTCTAGGAGAACTTTTGTGTCATCTCTTCTTCCATCAAACAAAAGTCAAGAGAGACCTTCCTCCTTCAAATCTTTTTCATGCTGATCAGATATTTCCTTCATTATTTTTTCTTGTACTCTTCTTCTTATTATGATCTATCACTAAGGACGTATCCTCTCGGCTGATGAGGCCTGCATCTATCCAAGCGGAAGTGGCAATCTCTGCAGTCTCTCGTAGCCCCGTATGGTGGCGAATACTGGCAAGGGCAATGTTTGAGATGTCTTTAGTGTTGTATTTCATTCTCTTCGGCGAAGGTTCAGATGGCATTTTGGAGCTATCATCTGATGTTGCTTCTTTCTGTTCATCTGAAGAGCTTTCAAAGAAGTGAGAAACCTCTTGATAGAGCTCTTCATCTCTTTGGGTGGCTTCTTCCCTGTCACGGATTTTCTCTTTTTTATTAGCAATAACAATCTGTTTTTTGGTTTCTGAATAATCTGCCGAACCAATCTTCATACTTCCTTGGCCTCCTGCCTTTGTTCTCTGCGCCTTTATGAAAGCCATCTCCAAAACAGGGATCTTCTTCTCACGAGGACAGCGACAATCAATGTGAGGGTGAGGTTCTCTTCTGCATGAGGGAGAACAATTGGCTTCAGAACACAACTCTATGGGACAC
Source organism: Bathynomus jamesi (assembly GCA_023014485.1). Classification (NCBI taxonomy): domain Eukaryota; kingdom Metazoa; phylum Arthropoda; class Malacostraca; order Isopoda; family Cirolanidae; genus Bathynomus; species Bathynomus jamesi. Next base: position 9,529 of record JAJOZX010007421.1, on the reverse strand, counting down.
TGGCAGTTAAAAATGTCAAGAAGAGTATCAAGTGTGTGCAGAAATTTATTTTTCTTTGCTAGTTTTCCTTTACCAAGTGATGTCTCAACTGCTTTGTGCCACAGCTTTGTTAATTTTAGCTCAATAGTTCTATACTGATTGAGTACAGGTGGTTTGAATAACACATTAGCTTTTTCCACTGATGCAGAAGAGGGGGAATCATGTCCCTTATGAGCTCTTTCTCTGTGTAGTTCCTTCTATCCTTTGTATTTTGTTCACGAAGGAGTAACCCTAGTCTCAGCATGTCTCGCACTTTTGGTGGTTCTGATACGGGAAGCTCCTTGCCTCTACCGACTAACAGGCTCAAGTGGCATGACGACTGACCTCTTGTCTTCAATTTTCGTATCTTAGGAATATCTGAAAAGAAAGAAAACATTTAAGTATTTTATATCAATTACGATGTTTCAAAGTTTAGTCATTCGATGTTCTAAAATTCAATAAAAAATATTTCATGGGATTATAACAATTAGACAGAAGAATATGATAATAATAAATAATTGTAATAATCAATAATCCATACTTACAGTTAAACTGTAGTATTCGTCTAGTAGAATAACTATGAAGTAGGTACAAGAGCAATAACAGCAAACCACCGTCTATGACATCTAAGAGGCAACCGAAGACTGAGAGTGAGGGCCAGTTCTATTCATGTTGACTTGTACAATTTAGGGTGGATCACTTTTCACTTTTTTTAAAAAATTATAGCTGGTCAAAGTTTTTCCCATGATTTGGTTCAGTGGAAGTACACTGACACCATTTTCACCAAAATCGATCAATATTTAGGGGTTGCGCATCGACCTTGAAAATTTCAATTTTGGAAATTTGGCCAAATTGACAATTTTTTACTGAATAAAGATAAATCATCAACTGACCATATTTTCTGAATCCTCTCCGTGAAAGAAATCCTCTCAGATACTTACCAAGTTGATAGGATAAGTGGTTTAGAAGTTATACTCACCTTGAGATAGCATTAAAATTTAAAATACCGTATTTGTCCCCGTACCTCCATATGCTGTCTGCCATTGTCTGCTTTTTAGGATAAGATAAAACGAATAAGGAAAGATCAAATGTATTTTGTATTAAAACGGTTTACCGATATCACTAAAGGCACTTACTCCGGTGCCCCTAACTAGGTTCAAAAACTGTATGAATCGTGGTTAGAACACACGTCATCTTAAGGCGTGCGCCATGTACTCTCTCTGCTAACTCCCTTTCCCTCTGCGCTACGTCATCTTGGCAAGTGACGACTTCTTGAAGTCACCGAGTTCTTTCCGGCTCTTTTCCACGAGCTGAAGAAGACCCTGCAGCTGTGACTCGTCTTTTGTGACAGTGTTCGCGTAATCTTCTATCAGTTTTATCCCTCTCTCTGCCACGTCGTTGGTAACTTTCAGATGCGAGATGACATTCTTCAGATCACAGTAGTTCTTATCTTGATCCCACTTATTCACCGGCAGAGTGAGCCACGTAGACGCGCACACCTGCAGGCCTGTGAACACGAACCACGATGACTCATCGATCAGGTCCGGAAGGCGCGTCGTGTCATCAACCGAGACGTTGTCATACGTGAAGTCCTCGGGCACAGCGAGGCGGCACAGCTTCTTTGCCATCTCGTGCTTCACAGTGTCTTCCACTTTGTCACTGCAGAGGGCGAAAACGACGGTCTGAGGCCTCAGATACCACAAGTGCCGCCTGATCACTGCCAGTGAAGCCTCTGCAATCTCGCGATCCACAGCCCTGTACTGCAGAAGACGCTGGTACAACACAAGGTCATTCAGCGGGGCATCAGCTGCGACAGGAGCCGCCAGCCAGGCAGGTGCGTAGAGGAGTGCAGTAAATAGTACCACTCTCTGAAGTTTCTGTACCAGCTCGTCGTCGAACTCCAGCTGACCGCTGAACATCAGGAGCTTCGTGTAGTAGATGATCTGAAACGAATACGCACTGTGATGTATAAATACCGATACCACTCCATATAAGTTTGTTTAATGGTAAATTATTTATCTTATTTTTTTCTGGTAGGGACTTCAAATGGCTGTTTGCAGAAGGCAATACAATATTTAACTTCTAATTCAAAATACCAACCTTGGCCATCCACCTCGCATGATGGTAGGCTCCTGGGCGCATGAAGTGTGTGCCACGACGTGGCTGGGCCCCGAGTACCAGGAGTGTAATCTCCGCCACTTCTCGGTAGTCTTCTCTGACAAGACCAGAAGCGGTGCCGAGGAACTTGACTGCCTCATCTCGGAGCTCCATCAGCCACGTCACCTCCGCCAAATGCTCGATCTCCAGCTCGCGATAAGTCGAGAGGTCGAGCTTGTCCCACCTGAAAGGGGAGTTATGAAAATATTGCATGAAAACGACTGAAGTTTCCCTTTTCGACTGCTATTAACATCATTAGTAGAAGGACGCTGATATCTCAATTGCTCTGAAGGCAAAAAATCATTGGAGAAAACAAATGCGCCTTAGACTTGAAATTCACCTTCTCCTCAGATACTGGAACAAAGGTTCAGTTGGTGCTGTGGTTCTTCCAAACGCGGTGATGACCACTGCCCCCACGATGAGCTCCATAACGTGATGGCGACAGCCCAGCTGGAAGAGCGGTTTACCAAGCATGTTCTCCAGCCGGACCACCGCACCCTGCACCCTCCCCGTATTGGAGGAAGTTGTGTCGAAGCACAGTCCAATCACGTTGTTCTCGCATCCCCAGTCTTTGAGAGCACGAAAGGTCGCCTGGGCCTGGGACAGACCGGTGCCGTCAGCAACAGTCGGAACGGCCAGCAACTTTCCTTCTGTGCATTGGGGAGCTCCGGAGATGAGAATCGCCTGGCGGTGCTCCAATGATCCAAGAGAGTCCTGAAACGTATGTCATACATGCCAATCCATTATCGTCCACTGGAATATGTCAATCCACTGTCGTCACTGGAACATGTTAATTCACTGTCGTCCACGGTGAGGGCAAAACTGACCTTGATTACTTTACCGTCCCAGTGGACGACAGCATGCCTCGGAGATACGAAGGATTTCTGCACAGCTGTCGACACTTCACAACGATGTGCCACTCTTCCACGGCGAGACGTGTCCTTCGAGATACTGAATTTGTCCAGGTCTGCGGGCGGATCTGCCGAACGTAGGACTGCCGCCACGACACTTGCCACCTATGTGCGAAATTGAAAGGAAATTGACAAGGATGCGTATGGTTTTTATGTGACAAAATAATCACTAAATTTTCCGTCGTTACGTCTATTATATCTTTGTCAAGGAAAGATCATTACTGATATATACACACCTGATTATTGGACATCCGGAAGCGATCAGCCACTTCAATAACAGCCGGTGCATTGAGGATGCGGTGAGGAAGGCTGATTGATACAGTTGATTCTCTCGGCTGTCGGTATGGTGGTTCTAGCTGTGATTCGGAGTTGCTCGATGATCTGCTTTCTATAGATTCATCGTCGCTCTCAGCTTCGGTTCCTAATTTCGTTTTTGAGGTGCCTGGCTCATCACGAGATTGTTGTCTTGAGAGTTGCCGTTTTCTCTTGACAACGAACACTTTATCATTCCCACTCATTGTTGCCTGGCGCAGGCCCCGTTGATCCTCATAAAATTTAATATCTTCTTGTTTGTTGTTGTCTGAGAGCAGTCGACTTTTCTGTATCTCTTCAATAGCATCGGGAGCTCCGATGTCCCAGAGCTTGTTCAGATTTTCTGAAAACTTCTCCCTGCCTTTTCCCGCGTCACTGTCTCTCATCTTGCTCTTCTGCAGCGAGCGCCACTCTTCCCACAGTAACTCCAGTTTTCTTTCGCAGTTACGCCTCGTGATCGTCTTTATACGTGCCATGTTCCAAAATGCCAGAACATTGGCCACCGTGTCTTTTACGGCGGCCTTCCTGTCAGTAGTTTCCTGCTTGGCATAGAAGAAGTACTGGAGAACTTGATGGGTGGTTGGCAATTTGGCACCACCGATCGAGGAAGATGGCTGACCAATTAAGAAGACGTCCGTGGCTGACCTTAGAGAAGGTGGTGCTGTTGTTGCTGCTTTCTCTTTTCCAGAATAAGTAACTTTCAGAGTCTTCCCACTCCTGGTTGTTAACAGTTTATCCATTGTACTAAAGTCTAGACTTATCAAACAAGAATCAATTGACACAGTTGATCTGTAAAAAGCAAACTGTGATTAGTAAAAATATTGGTCATAGACATAGCGTGTGTGTGTAATTGGGATTTTAGGATGCGCCAGCTACTGATGCTATGATTACGTCCATAACGGGGGACAAATACGGTATTTTAAATTTTAATGTTATTTCTAGGTGAGTGTAACTTCTAAACCACTTGTCCGATCAACTTGGTAAGTATCTGAGAGGATTTCTTTCACTTAGAGGATTCAGAAAATATAGTCATTTGATGATTTATCTTTATTCAGTAAAAAATTGTCAATTTGGCCAAATTTCCAAAATTGAAATTTTCAAGGTCGATGCGCGACCCCTAAATATTGATCG